>NMRB01006059.1:0-14831 GCA_002633025.1 Notospermus geniculatus
ATGTGATGTGATATGTGATGTGATATGTGATGTGATATGTGATGTGGTATGTGATGTGGTATGTGATGTGATATGTGATGTGTGATATGATGTGTGATATGATATGTGATATGATATGTGATATGATATGTGATATGGTATGTGATATGATATGTGATATGATATGTGATATGATATGATATGATATATGATATGATATATGATATGATATATGATATGATATGATATGATAATAATCTATATTATAATACGGTAAGCCGGAATTTTGTCCGGCGCTTCACTGCGTCTGTGATGCTTCGATTCGGCTCAGATTTGGCAGGTGATTTCCTCTTGATCTGTATTTGTGCATAGTGTAACGATGTTTCCGGTTAAACGTACCAAAGGGTCGCAAAAGGGCCGAAAATACAAAAAGCGTAGTTTCGATCCCGTCTCATAGCTGGCGCCACCGTACAGTCGACCATGTAGCCCTTGGCAGTGGCTGATCTCCCTGCGCGAATGCAATATAGGCCTCTGCATTGTTATCTCAAATTACGTTTTTCTCACCAGATGATAGGCCTACATGACACATGTTCCTGTTGCCTGCCTAAGTATTGCCAAATAGGTGAATGTCGTCCTGGGTGACCCTAAATGTCACCCAGAACAAGGCTGGGTGACGTTTATAGACCCTAAACGTCACCCAGTTTGAAAGTCGTGCCATTTTAAAATCTGCGTCTGAGGTTAGCGATCGATAGTGGAACGTCTCTCAGCTGGCGCTCGCAAAATCATGGAAATGAACAAACGTGACTTTGACGTTTATTGCATCATAAAATCAGAGAAAAAGATGGATTTGATACAGCAATAAGCATCTTCATCGTCTGATGAGGAACACCAAGGACGCACAGTGTAAAAAAGTCGGTGGGTCGGACTTAGAGGATTGGGAACTTTTGGCGAAATCTTTGTCTGGCGTTGAGCTTGTCAATGATGGAGATGTCAGAATTCGTTTTCAGCTACACGAACAGCGTACCACTTACCTCGGACGCAGGTTTTAAAATAATATAATACAATAGTGAGACTCTACGGTACAAATCAATAAAAGAGTCGTGATTGCAATGGGTATAAAAACTTCTATGCAAAAAGTGAAGTAGGCATGTTCGAAAAATTTCATGAGATTTCGATTTAAAATACATAGCCATCATACTTACATAACAACGCGAACCAGTCGTAGGCACGGTTTTTTGTCACTTCAGTGTAGCTCAGACTCTCGTAGAACACTTGGAGCGACAGGAAATTTTCTCTGCAATAAGACATGTATGTTCGATTTCCGTCAGCATGTGTGTACAGCCTACAGGCGCGGTTAGCCGCACTTATATGGCAATAAAGTTCTAGCGGACCAATAGAAAGGGTTCCCGTGACTGGTGCTCAATTAAGCATGAAACAGAACGGGCCCGCTAGACATTGAATTGGGCCGTAGCAAAAATAGATAAGGTCGCTTATCTATTTTTGGCCGTAGTGACACCTACTTGTCAACTGACTGACAGCTCCTATTGTCGAAATGTTGGCCATTTTGGTATTGAGACGTTTCATTGGATCGCCTCTCCTTCACCAATACAGTGCTCGTACTGTGTTCCTGGGTCAATAGGGAGGTAGAGATCAGCGACTTATATACGTATACAGATCGAAATGTAGGCCTGCACAAAATTTGTTCTCGTTGGACAGAATTCTATCCGTATACGTATAAGGATCTGTGATAAGTCGCTGATCTCAACCCCCTATTATTCAGAAACACACTTAAAAGTCAAAGTGTGACACTTATCATTTGTGTTGAACAAAGGATAAGTGTCACACATTGGCCCGCACTGTAGAAGCCTCCTTAACTCAAAGGTCCACTTTAAGATTTTGTAGGCCTACTCTGCCCTGCAAAAATAGCTAAAGGTAAATCTTGGAGTTAAGGAAGCTTCCAGAATACGGCCTGTAGACTTAAGTAGTTTTATGAATATGAGCCTTGAATGAGCCATGCAATGGCACACAGGCAAAAGAGGGCTTACTCCGGAGGCCAACGTACATACCATTGCATTAGCAATGAGTGGGGAAGTTCTGCAACTAACTTAATTTTTCAGATGTGAATGCTGAATCGGTAATGCACATGCTCACTAGACCGTGCCCGTGGTAAGTGTTGGTTGCACGGTTTGCCTGGCGCAACTTGGAATGAATCACCTTATGTCAGGCAGCACTCCAGGGGCCATATTCATAAACATACTTAAGTCAAAGTGTGATACGTATCTTTTGTGTTGAACAAAGGATAAGAGTCACACTTACATGTAGACTTAAGTAGTTTTATGAATATGGGTCCAGACGACCTCGCAAGCGATCTAATCGCCGCTATCTTCTCGCCAGCCACCGCAGACTCGGCGATGTTGTTGGCGAGATTCCACGCATTCATCTTGTGTCCAGCGTCCAATCGCACCTCATGACCTGGCGTCAACACCGATTTTGTTCGGTAACGAGAATCGATTGCGGTATCGCCTGGTGTGTGGTGGTGGCTTTCTTGTTACCTGACAAAGTAAACTGATTAAGATTTTTTCGAACTATGGTCATTTCCGACATACAAATGTGTGTAAAGCCGCTCTCACACGTGCGACAGTTTGCCTGCGATTGTATTTTTTACGTTACGCAAACAATCGCAGGAATCATCGCAGATTTGTCGCAGAAGTGTCGCAGAACTACCGCAGAATTGTCGTAAACGTAACGATAATCAGCGTTTTTTTGGCGTTCACTTGCGGTTGTTTGCGGCAATCTGCGATAGGCCTACTAGCTGCGACAATTTTTTTAATTTTCAAACCCTCGCCAAAATTTACGGGTTTTCTGTCTGCAGCCTCTTCAGTCGCCACCGATAATTTGGGGTTATAAACGATATATTGCGACATTGCGCGATAATCTGCGACAAATCTGCGGTTGCTTTGCGATAAGTATGCGACAAGGTTTAATTTTTTCAACATTTCCAAAATTTCACGATTATATGCGATTGTCTGCAATATTATCGCAAGGTCTGCGATAGTTTGCGTTAATTTGCGACAGTACACCTGCGATTTTCTATCGCAAGTAAACTCAGGCCAACTGTCGCACGTGTGAGAGCGGCTTTATATGTACCTCAAGACTTCCTTGCTGATTTTCAGTGACGAGTTGAATTCTTGAACTTCATGAATTAAGCGATTGAATTTTGTATAGAACGAGTCAAACGCACCCCTAATCTTCATTAGGTTAGCAGAGGTGTGTCTGAAGACACTGTCGTAGTGGTACAGATTAATCATGGAGATAAATTCCTCCAATTCCATTGAAAAGCTTTTAAAGTCGACATGCAATATTTGACGAAAAGCTTCAAAGATCGTTTCTCTGACCTGTACCATATTTCGATTAAGGTTACTAATTTGTTCTACGTTATGATCAACATCATCCACTAGGCGTTTGTACGAAAGAAGAATATCTTTAACGTCCACAGGCCCTGAAAAAAGGTCTATCAGTTTTTCCTTCGTAACATTCCGCCATTGTGCAATCAACAAGGTGATGTCTTCTGTGAAATTAGAGAAGGATCCATCCATCTTTCTCATTTTATGTCCTGTGGAGGCTAAACGCCAGAAAATATTTTTTATGGTATTCAACGTCGTATTTACGTCTACCAGCTTATTCAGGAAGTCGCCAAAATCTGATTTTATCTCTATGCTAACTTCCTTGATAATCAGAATTAAACTCCGCACTGTAGTCTCAAAACTTTCTTTAGCTGCTAGTATGTCAAAGATAAAGTTTTTGATTATTTCCCGTCTTATTGAATACTCAGATTCGATCGCAGAGCAAAATTGGGTGAAGTAAGATGTGTAGTTCTTCATGTAACTTATCATCAGAGTTGCGTTATACTGGACACTCT
This sequence comes from Notospermus geniculatus, assembly GCA_002633025.1. Lineage (NCBI taxonomy): Eukaryota > Metazoa > Nemertea > Pilidiophora > Heteronemertea > Lineidae > Notospermus > Notospermus geniculatus. The sequence goes on from NMRB01006059.1 coordinate 3,899, forward strand.
CAAATGCGTTTTCGATTCGGCTACGTTTCTCACGAAGTTTTGTAGAAAAACCCCATTCGCCGACCTCGCGAGCTGTGGTCATGAATCGCTCTGAGTAGGTCGAGTTTAGGATAGGTAAGGCTGTGTGGATCGTCTTAACTGTTGTTTCGACTACTCCTTTAACACTTGCTAAGGATTCGTTTGTTCCTTCCCCCATCACGTGCATTTGATCCAGAACAGTCAGCGCACCACGAAGTTCGCAGTCTAGTTTTAGAGTCTGGGGTAAGAGGTAAGCCTCGAGGATATCTAAATGAAAGAGTCTGTGGTATCTATCAATCTTCTGTTCCAACCCAGTTTCCTTTCCCTCTTCAAATCTCTTGATCCCATCGATCAATTCATCTGAAAAATTCTTGTTCATCAGGGACGAATTCATCGATAATTTTAACTGAACTTGGAAATAATCGTATGCCTTCACGACTGCATCCAGCTGGTTAATATCTCTGGCGATGATATTTTCTGATATAAGTTGACTTATTAGTCGTGCTTTCCTGTATTGTTCCAGAAGCCTCGGGGTCTCGCTGAACTCGTTTTCCATAACTTCCACCGCCGTGTCGGAGAGATCGGTAGAGGAGAGACTGGAGACGTAGTCGTAGGAATGACAAGAATGTGGGCACAAGTCTTCGATTGCTTCAGTTTCTGAAAAAAGGTGCAGAACATTGCAATACTCTGCAATGTAGGTTAGAGTACATATTTTCACCTCACACACAAAAATTTGAACGTAGTGAAAGAAGACGTTCACAACGAAACCTATACTGCCCATCAGTATATGCACACGGAAGGCAGCAATATGCACATGTATATGATCCTACCTCTGTTTGTAACCGCCTTGTGTGTCAGCACCTGATAAACTAATTCTACATCTGTATGTCAGCACCCGATAAACTGATTCTACTTCTGTATGTCAGCACCCAGCCCGATAAACTGATTCTACTTCTGTATGTCAGCACCTGATCAACTGATTCCACCTCTCTATGTCATGTATGTCAGCACCCGGCTGGTATAAAATGCAGGTTGCAGGTTGCCCTGCAGGTAATGGTACTTGCTTTATATTGCACTTTACGATTTGCAAAATAGTCCCCTGGTATTGCAGACTTCATTTAAAGGGGATCTCTGGTGAATCATCGGCCATCTCAGCACCATACTGCATACTTCATTTAGAGTGGATCCATCTCCGCTGGATAGGCTCCCGGCTAACATGTATGTTCGTTATTAGACGCCCCCCCCCCCCATACACACACTGTATGCTCCTTATAAGTACCCCCTTTATCTGCTCAGACTGTGAAATAAAGACCTTATATACCCCCACTGTGGACAAATTTTATTGAGGTCGAATTTGGTCGGGTGGCGTTGCATGGTGATGTCCCATCATGCCTTAGCACGAATTATGACAAAAGGGGGCGCTGCAGTTGCTTCCGTGAAAATCAGTTGAGCCATATGGATTAATGAAAAAAAACCTTTGCAGTGTAGTACTACATGCAGTACTAAGATGTGTCCACGGAACGTCTGGCGCAGACCTAAAATAATAGGTGGCGCTGCTGATATATTTATAATTCGACGTTTTTGGTCATTATTAGCTCTGAGGTCAGCATATTGGCCTAGTTCTTGCACATTCATCATGTACAAACTAATGTGTGTGCATGTGCATCCGTATATATGCAATTTGCCGCATCGACCCCGTTCCTCATTGTTGTCAGTAAAATAGGAATGGCTGGACTTGGTCGAAGTAGGTTTGAAGAATCTAACATATGAAAGTTCATTTGTTTTCATATTTTACCTTTACAAAAACCCGGAATGAAATGGCCGAAATGATCGAAACGGCCGAAGTGAAGTGGCCGAAATGATTGAAACGGCCAAAGTGAAGTGGCCGAAATGACCGAAACGGCCGAAATGAAGTGGTCGAAATGATCGAAACGGCTGAAGTTAAGTGGCCGAAATGATCGAAATGGTCATTTTATTCCGGGTAGTAACCCAGCGTCTCCTTTGTGTCACAGCTAAATCGCAACTAAACGTCTCTGTTTTGTTAAAGAACATCTTTGTTTTCTAACAGCACGTCTCTGATTTTATAACCTACGTTTCTGTTTTGTCAACGTCTACTTTTTGCGGATATAACCGCCCGTATATTATACCGAGGAAAATTCGCGAGATAGAGAACTACAGAAGTACCATGTGCAACCTCGATCCCTACGCGGTTGCATTATTTTCTACATGGGGTTGACCAACGATATGACCTGCGAACTAGGTTCTGCAGGGCAACCTGCAACCTGCATTTTATACCAGCCGTGTCAGCACCTGATAAACTGATTCCACCTCTCAATGTCAGCACCTTGTTCGTAACACATATCGGATGTGGCACATTTTTCAAGTACGCCCTTTTTTACCATGTTTACAGAAAATAAACACGAAATCAGTGAATGACGCCTTACCGACTTCACTATAACAGCCTGAATACGTAGAGAAGTTACAATATGGCGGACGGTTTGGTCCACTCCACCTCTGACTATACCCAATACATCCACATTTCTTGGCGGTAAGGTTGGTATATGTTTCCGCCTGGCACGCAGCAAATGAATAAACTTCGTAGTCTCGTAGCTGGAGCGATTTACATTTGCCGTAGGGCTTTGGAAGGCGGGTCACCTGAAATAAATGGGAATTCCTGTTCTTTGATAATTGTAACGTATTACGCACAAATAGATCAAAATGAACATTAAAGGGAGACTCCACTCATTGTAAGCTTTTGAATTTTTATCAATCCATAGAGACTAATGCCATGAATTGTTATGTCACTAGTGTCAATAGGCTGACGACCTTTGTAGTGAATGAGCTAATACCGTGACTGCCTAGGCCTATTGGTTGTACCTTCATGAATATGCATTGAGCACACATGACATCATGTGTACTGACCTATGGTCCCCTTGGGATTCAATTAAAATACTTAAAATGATGAGTTTGCTGATTTTTAAAAAATCTGACATGTTGCACATATCAATGAATTTGAATGTATTAATGATATTACAAAAATTCAAAATCTTACACAATGAGTGGAGTATCCCTTTAATTCACATAGAATATTCAATATCAAAAGTACAATATTTTACATGAACTTCTAGCATGTTGACAATGGGGATCATAACTGTGATAGAGGGCAGCACACAGTAATCAGGACTAATACAATGGATGCCTTTTGTGTGGGAAATTGACCCGGACCTGAGTGCCCCTTTTAATTCAATAGTTTTAACCTCTAGTGACACCTATCGAGGCAGTGGGTTACTGTCTTCACCCAAACAATAAAGGAGCACACTGTGCTAAGCATACCCGCGTAAAGGGAGACCTCTATTGACAATGTTGTTTGACTACCGCTTATCAACTACGCCTCATGGAGAGCAACTCTCGTTCCTAGGTGTCCACGTATGCATTGTATTGTAATCATACATTCTCCAAACTGGGGCCAAATGCAAGACTACGGTATTGGAGAATGGATACAATCACCGCCGGTGGCGCCGGCTATCGACAAAAAGTGGCAATATCGTGTCCCTTTAAACAAGTCATATAATAATATTCTTAATTATATTCTTAATTATTTGTTGAATAATTTGTTTGCATTGTTTTCTGTTATCGTGTTTTCTCCAGCATGTCCAGGGTGGATTTAAATTTTTATTTGAGTTTACAAGTAAAGGGCGGTTTACACTAGGTTGCAAGTTGCTGTAACCTCCAACTTGTTGCAGTCTACCTGTGACATTTACACACAGCAACATCCAGTTCCAACAATTTGCATACCCGTTTACACATGCAACTTTGATGAAATTTTTTGGTCTCATCAAGTTTATTCAACATGTTGCATGAAGTTACCTCAGTCATCTGTAGGGCCATCCGTGTATTACTTCGGAGTGGAATAGCTCTGCCCAAGTCAGACACCCGCGGAACGCTCGTACCATCAAAAACCAGAACTTGTATTCCTGAAGACATGTGTGGTCCAGGTGCATTCTCATATTTCTCTGAATTTAGGGACACTTCTAACCCAAACTTTGCTCCTGGAACAAATACAGTACAGAATCGTCAGGCTTCGGGTCTGGAATAGACGTAACAGTAAATGCAACGAAAAACGTACTGTTTGCACTTTCAATACGTCCATGATGCCATTAGTCAATATTTTCATCTTTCCAAAAAGAAAATCGAGGTTGACAAGTTTAAGAATCCCATGCTGCTGCAACTCCAGTTTGTAAAAATACCCTCGTGACGACTAGCGATACACTACCTCAGTCAGGTCGCCAACAAAACAGTTAATATTGGACAAAATGCCCAATAGGCATTGCCCCGGGCACATTCGGCAAAATGCCTAACATGACAGACATTCTGGGAATATGATAATGGGTCATATGATTAAAGACTACCAAATGCTTTCACTTCAGATTTGTACAGCATTGACTAATGCATTTGCAAAATTCAAGTAAAAGCATTTATTAGCCTTTATTCATATGACCGAATGCTAAACCCTAGAGGGCACTTGCCTATGAAAAGGCTTTCGGCGCACCTTGAACCTACTCAATTTCCAGTATGTTTCGATGCCCATTTACAATTGTTAAAGAAACATCTTTCTGTCGTAAATCCATGTACATGTAGGTGAATTCCTTGAGACTCACCTGTATTGTTGACGTACAGTCCATTTTCCGTCACGTTGTCGTGGCTCTCATTGTGTCGCTTGTGGTAATTAAAAGCGAAGCATATTCCGTAATCTGTCACTATCTCGGTGAAATTCAAATGGGAGCATCTCTGGCCTTGCCACAGGCACCTGAATTTATTTGATTTTATAGTGAACGAGCCGGACTCTGACGTAGGGAACAAAGCATTACAACCTGATGAACAACCTATTGTCAGAAAGGTTTACAGAAATTGCTCAAAGATAAACGTTTTCTAGCCGATGCTCATTTTGCAAATTTCTAAGTGGTAGATATTATGATGCACAACTAGCAATGTCTTATCAATAGTCAAAAACCGCATCGATTTATCACCAGCCGTTTTGGAGAAAATTCAAGTTTTCTGTGTCCATTTACATATTTGAAGGACTGTACATGTTTGTCTACCCTACCTAGCGAAAATCTTCTCTTTTTGATTCGTCGATTTCGGACTATGCATAAAGCTGCGTTTAGCTGACACGCGGTAATGTGGATCGGGGAAACGGAATGCGGTAAACATTCCGCGTGTTCCATTTATCTGCACGCGGTATGACTTCTGTTTTTGTGAGCATGGCGCCGGTTTGGTCCGTCCCTGTCCGATCACGGTGCTCCGTATGCCGCGGATTTTTATTCCGGATGAAAAATCGCTACACCGAGTGATCGGTCTTTCCGCGTTCCGCCTACCCGCGTTCCGCAAACCGCGTGCAGATAATGAATTGAAGGAAAATGGATTGGAGCGAACACATGTCTATTCCGTGTTCCGTTTCCGCGATTCGCATTCCGTATACCGCGTGTCAGGTAAACGTAGCTTAATATTCTTACCGGCGGATCATATCCTCCTTCCTGTGAGCCATTTCCCGAATGGTATCATACATGTCGATGTCATCAAGTATGTCCAGTTGGCGCCTTTCGAGGGGGTCACGTCCATAGAACTCGGCTAGCTTGTGATAAAGGCCAGCATCTACAGCCTCGGTCATTCTGCAAAACAAATTCCGCGCCACAGTTTGTGGTCTATTCTCCTTTTCAGATCCTATGGCACTGTACTTATATTGATGTCATACAAGTAGGAAGGAAGAAAGTAATATATCGGGTTTGTAAGACCGTGTTTCCACGAGGCCTATGCGGGCGCGGATTAGAAGGCGGGCGCGGGTGGAAAAAATCGATCCAACGTATTTCCCTTTAGCTGTATCACGAGCACCCGCGCCCGCCTCCTAATCCGCGCCCGCAAACGCCTCGTGGAAACACGGTCTTGGTTGAAAGACAGCTTCCAACCGGACTCGAACCCACGGACCTGCGCATTGAGGCCTCCACACACTTGTGCGTTTCGCTACGTTCGTCTTTTAATCCTTTTCTACTTTCCGCCATGCTGCTCCGCACAATGGCCGGATCGGAAAATCGTACCGCAATCCGGACATTAAGTGTGTTGAGCGCACTTAGGGCCGTATGCACGGGTCGCACTTTCATTAAAGTCTGACTTTTCGCAATGCTTCAAGCATAGAGAAAGTCTAACTTAAGCTATTCTTTAGGCTAAAGTGCGGTCCGTGAATACGGCCCTTAATGCGGTAGGGGCGATTTTGAAGACGACTGACCCAACGCTGCCGAGTCGTCATTCAGCCGGGTCAGGCAATTTTGAAAACACCCCTACCGCATTGAGTTTCGCCGGAAATGTGCGCGTGGTTTAGCTCTTTGAGGGCGGGTCATTATTGGAAAACACTGTCTTTTCGCAGGGGGTCCGACATGGGTCTAGTAATTTTGCTGTTGCCCTTTAACCGTACATGACTTCGAAGCACTGTTTTAACAGAACATAGACAAGACCACGCTCGTTATTTAGGTCCTCAATGAAGCCCCTGCGACGTGACATTCACGCTCAGTCGCGTTCTGAACAGGCAAGCAATGCCATTCGACAGGGCCAATTTTAAGCACACTGACGTACAACTAATTTCCACAAGTATAATCTCCTTTTTCTGGTCACTCGAGGCAAAATTGGAGCACCATTTCGGATAGTCCATAACAACATGTGTAGTGTGATTGGATTGAATTTTATTCAGATTTCCAATGGGAAGGTGCCAGTCCTAAATCTGATTAGGCCTAAATGCATTGAGGTCAATCGACGTCAAAATTCTTTATAGTCATCTCTTACCACTTGTGTAGGCCTAGATTGTCATTTTCATGGTCACTAAGTCCTGGCGGCTCCAGTCTTCTGACACTTTGAAATCTCACAAGGATCATTTGAGTAACTGACCCTAGGCAAATAGGCCGTAGGCCTACTTTCCTGGAAGTGCATATCATTGGATTCCAAGATGCAGAATAGCACAAAAATTGACACACAAAATGATAATAAGCAAGAAGTCAATCTCCAGAATTCACGAATTTTCGACCCCAACCGGGGTCTTTTTCAAGTGGAACTTTACAATCTGAAACTGTAGAAAAGACAGCTTAAACCCGAATGTGGAACTAACCTGTGTAGACAGGATGAGTGAACAAGGAAAGAATAGTGTCCAAGCACCACGGATGGTTGCTGGACCTAATTAAGAGAGTGGATGTAATTAAGGAAAGAAAAGTGTCCAAGCCCCACGGATGGTTGCTGGACCTAATAAAGAGAGTGGATGTAATTAAGGAGAAACGGATTTAGCTGAAAGAAAAGGGTTTAATAAATATGACATGTGTAATACATAACAAGCACAAAGCGAAAAGATGCACAAAGGTCAACACAAAGTAAGAGAATATAAGGTTTTAGGTTTTCCAGTTGTGGAGGGCACGTGGCTCCCCTTCTGGTCTAGGCCTTGTTTTTCCCTCCCCCCCCCCCTTTGCTCTATTCCTCCTCGCCCTATTCTTCTCATTGCTCAATGATTTGCATTATCCATTCTGGTTTTTTCCTACAAATCTGGAAGTTGACTTCCTTTATATTCTCTTACTTTTCTTTCCTTAATTACATCCACTCTCTTAATTAGGTCCAGCAACCATCCGTGGTGCTTGGACACTATTCTTTCCTTAATTGCTCACTCATCCCGTCTACACAGGTTAGTTCCACATTCGGGTTTCAGCTCAGTCTTTTCTAGAGTTTCAGATTGTAAAGTTCCACTTGAAAAAGACCCCGGTGGGGGTCGAAAATTCGTGAATCATTGGATTCCAAGGTACACTATAATTCAGGTCACCTGCTCAGTTCGTAGGAGGTGCTATGATTTTGCCTGGAGTGACCAGAAAAAGCATGTATGCCTATAGTCATGATAGTATGGCAAAAGACCTTTCCAACAACGTCAATCCCAGTGACACAGCCAATTCGAAAGTATTTTTGCGCGATTTTGGAAAAAAAATGTCTCTAAATTCGCGGTCGCCCCAACTTATTAAGAAAAAAAATTCACGCAAAATTCCAAAATTTCCCACTTCTTATTTTCCACTTTTGTTTCTTACTCCCTTGAATTTAATTCTCTTTCATTTGCAAGTAATTTTAGCTCAATCGGACCAATAATATTTGAGTTATGAGCAAATGAAAGTGGGGGTGTCGGGCACCTATGTGATACCGAGTTATCTCGGCCTTGGCCTTCAACGAGTTACAGGCGGTGACAGACTGGCGCGTAAGCAACGCGCGGGAAATCGTTCAACCAATAAGGAGGCGGTAAAGGCAGTGACAGACTGAAGCCTAATTCATACTTCGACGCACGACCATCGCCGGCGACCGACGCGCGATCTTGCGTTCGATGCCGACCCCGTCGTGCGATTTGGTCGGCGTCCGATCGCATCATTGCTTGAGTCATTTCACAACGCGTCGCCGTCGCTGGACTATGAATCAATTCCGCGAAGTCGGCGTCCTGATTTGATTTTGCGTTGGGCGCCGATGGTCTTGCGTCGAAGTATGAACTAGGCTTGACGCGCACGCGACGCCTCCTGCTTGCGTTGCACCAATCAGATTCTTGGGTAGGTGTTTCGGTCCGTGTTACCGCCTCCCTGATTGGTTTAACGTTTTCCCGACGCGTTGCTTACGCGCCAGTCTGTCACCGCCTTTATACAGACCGAAACACCTACCGAAGAATCGGTTTGGCGGAACGTGCCAGTCTGTCACCGCCTTGAGGCATCATACAGAAGGTCAGGTACGATATTCTCGTGATGGGTCAAGCCCGGGTGGCGTAAAAAAGACAACGAAGGCAGGTGTTATTACAATCGTCTTTGGAAGTGGGAGGAGCTTTGTAGATACATGGTAATATGGAAAGCGGCCGGAAGGCTCAGCCAGGCACCGGGTTTTCGGCACAAATTATCCGCAACCGGTATTTGCGTGGGATGTTGACCCTTCAAAATGGTTACAGTTGCAGCAGGACCCACCTTGGTATTAGTTGCGCTTCCACTACAAAAAAGCCGGTATTTGTCCGCTCTTATTCTGCTTCCATTACAGAATTGCCGGGTTTAATAAGTCCGGTTCTATTAAGTGCGGATCTATTTAGTTCGGATAGCGTAGCCGATCATACTCCGAATCTAGATGCGGATACATTTTGTAGTGGAATGGCAATAACACCGGATCTATTTGTAGTATTATGCTCGGCTACAGGTGGCTCCACGGTCGCTTGCGACTGTGCATGACCTATCCAAACTAAATAGATCCGCACTTAATAGAACCGGACTTGTTAAACCCGGTAATTCTGTAATGGAAGCAGAACAAGAGCGGACAAATACCGGCTTTTTTTGTAGTGGAAGCGCAACTATTGATGTGCTGCGTTGATGCTGTTGAAGTGGGTGCTTTTATATTCAATTCGGCCAATATTTCGGTAAAGGTCGAATTATATTTTGATTAATTGATTTTGTCGTACAATATTGTACTTTTTTCAACACCAATCAGTCTAAATGTGGTGGTGTAGTGGTTCGGGTCTCCGACTAGCAGTCAGAGGGTCCCGGGTTCGATTCCTCCTCGGCGTGAGACTTTGGGCAAGTCTCTTTGCCTCACTGGCCTCTCTCCACCCAGGTGTATAAACGGTACCGGTCGCAAATGCTCGGATTGTAGCGCTGAATGAGCAGCTCATCTGAGGTCTACTGAAAGGTTTCAGGATAGACTGGGGTTAAAGTGTAAAGTCGGATGACACCTCTACCGCAGTTGATATCAGACTATAAACCCAAACTTTAACTTTTTTAAACTAAAATACAGGTAATTCACCAGTGAACTGACGATCCTCGTTCTGATGACATTAATTTTAAATTCGTCAATCACGTTTCCTATCGAAGACGACGTTACGTTTACTATCATTTTGTGTGTCGTTTTTTGTGCTCTGTGTTGGATATCATCAATTGCATCCATCAAATATGAATATTTGGTAATGAAAANCTGAACAATACCGATAAGCTTTTAGCTAACCAGCCACATGAGTTTTCGTAGCATGTCACAGCGATCGGTTAAATATTGACATAACTTTAATAATCCCCGTCACATTTTCAGCAGATTATTACTGGATGAGGAGGCCCAGTCCAACTCGCGCACAGGAATCACAAAATTGGGGATCAACTATCAAAGTCAAAAGAAATGAAAATCAAATTTTCATCGTACGTGTAATGGGGATCCTAACTATGAGAGAGGGCAGCACACAACAATCAAGTCCTATACAATGGACGTCTTTTGTGTTGGAAATTGATCAGGACCTGAATGTTCCTTTCAATTCAATTGATTTAACCACTAGTGACACCTATTGAAGTAGTGAGTTAGGTTCCTCATTAAAGCTGACGTGAACGAACGAAAAGCCCCCATGCGACGAGCAAGAGAATTGCAAACGCCCCGCAAAGACCTCAAACGAAGGCTCAGAACATGATAGACCCCACGAGGCCAGGAGGGCGCCACCTTATTTGTCTTCGAGCTGTCAAGGTGTCAACATCCTCTGGTGAGCTCCTGCTGAACACTTTTTTTTGAAAGAAAAAAGTTTGACCCAGCAGGGGATCGAACCCGCGCCTTGTTATCTCTGTTCCACCGTGTTCCCCATTCGGCCAGCGGACTTGTTGGAACACTTCCCATATTTTCACTTATTCGTAGTATTCGTAGGCCTACGTCCATGACAAACACAAATCATGTCTCTGTCAGCTGGCTCGTTGGCCGATTGGATAGAGCGGTGGATTACAAATCAGAAGGTCGACGGTTCGAATCCCGTCTCAATGATTACATTTTTTCTTTTCTTTGAGTTGTGTACGAGGTATCCGGAGATGTTGACAGCTCTGTTGCCTGAAGGCAAATAAGGTGGCGCCCTCCTGGTCTC
>NMRB01006061.1:0-14819 GCA_002633025.1 Notospermus geniculatus
GATGATCAGAGGTCAAGGTCAAACCCCTGTCATGCCTGTAAGGTCCTCTTACACAAGCGGGAACCATCAGACATTTACAATGTCATCTTGTTAGTTTTAGTTATTGCACTTTTTGTGTTTTTGGTTTTTGACATCTGGTGGCCAAGCCAAGAATCAAATCGGACCGAAACTTGGTGTCATAGGTCATCTGACCTAGGGGTATATATATGTACCAAGTTTTAGATCAATAGCCCCTGCGGTTGAAACGTGCCCTGCTAACGGACAACGACAGACGCTGCACCACGGCAAGAGCTCACCAGGTGAGCTAAAAAGCTGCACAAGTCATTTGACAACAAAATTTGTCTGTTTTTCAACAGTAATCATGCAATGTCTGTCATGTCTGTAACAACAAGATGACATTGTAAATGTCTGATGGTTCCCGTTTGTTTTAGAGGACCTTACAGGTATGACAGGCAGCCTGCTGGTTGCCATTTTGCTGTGCTCAAATCAAATCAGCAGGTTTGACCTTGACCTCTGATCGTCAAGGTCATTGCATAATCAAAATGGGCATCCTCAGTAACCTAATAGTGGGTGATATCATGCTTCCACCTCTGCCATAGGCAGAGATATATCAAATTATCAAAGTATGACCTTGACCTTGACCTTTGATCATCAAGGTCATTGCATAATCGGAATGGGCATCCTCAGTAACCTAATAGTGGGTGATATCATGCTTCCACCTCTGCCATAGGCAGAGATGTATCAAATATCAAAGTATGACCTTGCCCTTGACCTTTGATCATCAAGGTCATTGCATAATCGGAATGGGCATCCTCAATACCCTATGTATGGGTGATATCATGCCTCTACCTTTACCAAAGGCCGAGGAATTTCGAATTGTCAAGTTTGACCTTGACCTTGACCTCTGACAATCAAGGTCATTGCGTAATCGATATGTGCATCCTTAATAACCTAAAGTGTGGGTGATATCATGTCTCTATCACTACCACAGTCAGAGATATTTCAAATTTTCAAGTTCGACCTTGACCTCTGACCTGGACCTTGACCTCTGATGATCAATGTCATTGCATAATCGAAATGGGCATCCTCAATAACCTAAGTATGGGTGATATCATGCCTCTACCTTTACCACAGGCAGAGATATTTCAAATTACCCGGACACTTGAGGCTGAGAATTTCAACATAGTCCAGTCCTTGGATAAGTAGGCATGAACTAAGACTTGTTTCATGTTGCTCAGTTGACAATATGGCAAGTTATCTGAAAATATCAAATTCGTGATATCGATATCACCATGACCCCAACATCTCACATCAAAAGTAACCAGCCCATTCAATTCCTAAGGTACGAAAACCTAAGGGTAGAACTTATTTTCATTGCTGTAGGTGTTGAAGGAGCCGAGTTATGCCATCAGATAAAAGCGTGACAGACAAAATATCAAGTCCGATATGTTGATTACATCATGATGGAGGCATCTGAGATTGAAACTTATTGGCTCATTGGATTGCCCAGGTTCACAAACCTAGGGGTAGGATTTGTTTCCAAGGCTGTAGCTGTTCAAGGAGATGAGATATGAAGGTGTGACAGACCGGACACACAGACACACACACACACACACACACACACACAGACACATGACCAAAAACAATATGGTTCCCGATCTGATTGATCGGGAACCATAATAATATCAAAGCTATTTGCACAAACACCAGAAGCTTTCAGGAGTCATGATAAATGAATGAATACAAACTCGACCTACTGCCAGTACTGGCTATAAAATAGTCCCACCAAACGTTCAAGCAAATTTCACAAGCCTTGAATAGTATGGATAGACTTGAGCCAATAAGCCCTGAGCTACTTACAATTTAAAATTCACCACAGCACAGGCATTGACAAGGAGTGTTCTGAAAATTGAAATTGAAAATTCCACAATATGTGAATGGGTTGAAACAAAGGCCCAATAGGCCTGAAATTTTGTACAGAGCAGTGTGATATGGCCCAAGTCACAGAAGCATGAGTGCTGTCGATCAATGTTGCGGACGGAATACCGCATCACCTGTTGCTGAATTCGACATGTGAGATGCAATGCAGAATTCTGCAAGTTCCCGAAGTGATATGTCCTTTGTTGTTCAAATGGATGGATGCCTCATGTGCTGTACTCTAGCATGTCTCAAAAGAAACAAGGAAATGAGAGGGTCTGTGGGTTCGAATCTGGCAGGAAGTGATGTCTTTCACCTTAGAAACCCGTTTCTATTTTACATGTATGTTCTTCAAAAGAAACAAGCATGTTTTATAGAAAAGTGCTGAGGCCTAGACCTACAAACCTTGCTAGTCTATAGTAGAATTCTCTGCTGATTCACTTGAATACGACTAAGGTGTTTTCTCCTAGAAAACACATCAAAGTCGGATTCAAGTGAATCAGCAGAGGGCATGGAGGGCAGAGAATTTTTCAATCTCATCCAACTTGGAGGATTGGGGACCTATTGCCGTGTTCACACTACGGTTTCGAATCGAATTCGCAATAAAGGCCTATTCCGATATAATTCGAAATAGATCACTTTTATATCGATTTAACCAAACCGGTATTTGAATCGGTTTCGATTCGCATTAGCCAAATCTATTTGTTCGGGGGAGAGAAGCCTCACAGACAGTTCTCATCTGACCTCACTTTATTCCATGCTGACAAGAGATGTCCGTCAGATGAATAAAATTACACTTAGTGAAATGTGAAATATAGCAACGGAAAACATCCACATTTCCAGCACACAATCTCACAGGAAAAAGTTCGGCTGAACATGTACAATGTAAACGCAGGGGTGGCTGCCCACCCCTACGAAAAATCGACGCGGGCACGCAATACACAGCACTCGTAGCAGACAAATCGTGGAACTAGGCCTACACTTTGTACACAAACTCGCGTGCAAATGTACAGGGGTCAAAATATCGAGAAAATTCAAATAGTGGGAATATTGGAATGCGATGAAACTTGAATTACATGTAGGCCTAGGCCTATAAGATACCATACCGTGCCGCCAAGAAAGACAAATCAATTGATGTCAAATTCGGCCCAGCCGTTGCGGCTTCCTGAATATATCGAGTTATGTGTGTTCAACATGAAAAAAATGGCTGATTTTTTTCAATTAAACGTTTTTTAAAGAAGTTTTTGAAAATTAGGCCTACTCTCCATTCCAGTTCCGATTGGGGAGAGGTTTATGAGCCATAGCTCCGCAACCCCTGGGCCGATTTTGATGAAACGTACACGTCAATCGACTTGTCTTTCTTGCCGGTATCTTATAATCCAAGTTTCATCGCGATATTCCCACTATTTCTCCATATTTTGACCCCTGTACATTTGCACGCGAGGTTGTGTACAAAGTGTAGTTCTACGATTTGGCCGCTACGAGCGCTGTGTTTTGCGTGGTCGTGTCGATTTTTCGTAGGGGTGGGCAGCCGCTCCTGCGTTCACGTGTTCAGCTGAGTCTTTCCATGTGAGTTTATGTGCTAGAAATATGGATGTTTTCCGTTGCTATATTTGACTAAATGTAATTTTATTCATCTGACGGACAATAAACCTCTGTTAGCATGGAATAAACTGAGGTCAGATGCGAACTGTCTGAGAGGCTTCTCTCCCCCAAACAATAGTCCGATCTGACGTTCCTTGTGTGGCGCTGGCGATGACGTCATTTCAATGGAGGCAGCCGATCGGCGAAAATGACATTTTTGTCAATTTCAACGACTTAACTGCAATAAAGTCCGATGAAACTTGGATTATAAGATACTGGCAAGAAAGACAAGTCGATTGACGTATGATTCATCAAAATCGGCCCAGGCGTTGCGGAGCTATCGTTGATAAACCTCGCGCCAATCGGAACTGGAATGGCAGTCGGGCAGAACCGCCCAATCGGGGTATCCAAGGCAATATCCCAATCAAGGTATATAGGCCTACCCCAATTGGGGTATACCAGAACATATTGAAATGAAACAAATTTCCCACAGGCTTTACAATCGACCCTTTTTTATTTGTTCATCTGATAGAAAATAGTAAGAAATTTGAAATAAATGTCATCCAAAGACATAAATGGCAAATTTTTACCGTCGACTTTTTCATAAACTCAGTTTTTTCATCATCGATACCCCGAATGAGGTACTATATCCCAATGTAGGTATTGTCTGATACCCCAATCAGGATATTGAAGCATGATTGACGTGTTGGCGATTTTCAATCACTGGCGAATTTAACCACCTAACGATTATAGTCAGCTTAATTTGATTGGCTCCTCCCACTAATAAGATTGACAGCTCTAAGTTACTGTAATTAATTAAGAACTTCACCGTCGCCTTTTCCCAGGCTACTTCACAGTTCAACTTCACAGCTTCCTTGAGAACACGTGAAGTAAGAAATTCTGTTTTTCAGGACTAAGGTTAAACTCCCCCAGCAGTTTCAAACCGCTACCCACTACGTTATCCGCGCTTAGAAACTGCCATTGTTGACGCCAATCTCAACTTATGACCAACAGACGGCGCTCGCTGTCGATTCGGGGAATCCCCATTTGGGAATCTGCCCAATACTCGCCAGTAAAACGGACCAAATTAGTGATTCTCGGCAGCTTTCATGAGGCAACTGGATTATATACCCTTCAAAATGTCCAAAACGTGGGGGGCAGACTATAACAGGTGCGTGACAACATTGCTCATATTTGCAAACGGCGTTGATCTTGTTGACTTTTCAATCGCGTAAAGTATGAATACACAGTGTACATTTTGTACACATATCATAGCCAATCAGAAAGTGTGTTACTCCGGCGTCGACTCAACCCGTGATGACGGCTCGTGATTGGATATCTCGTCAAACAGCGCCATCTGTTGACTATAAGTCAGTTTTGGCGCCAATCATGCCAGTGTTTAGTGGGTCTATACCTACGGCCAACTAAACACTGGGGACGAGTGTAGACTAAAGCCTAGTCTACACTACCCGAGAAGGCATCGCCGATGGACCCCGGACCGCGAACACAGGTTATTCGTGGTGACCCACCGCGAATAACCTGTGTTCGCGGTGTCACCGCGAATACCCGCGAACGTGTCTACACCTGATGAGTACTTGCGGCTATTCCCTGCCCTTCTATTGGCTCCCGGCCAGTGACCTCATTCTGATCAACTACATCCGGGTCACCACGCCAGCGGCCACTGACCGCCGATATCCCCGGGAAGGTGTCTCCACTGTTCGCGGTCATTCGCGGTATGCCTGCCAACTCGCGGGCGGCGCGATTGCTTCGCGATTTTTTCAACATGTTGGAAATGGCCGCGAATGCCCGGGAACACTCGCGGGGTGTTCGCGGGCATTTCCATTCGCGGTCATTCACGGTGCCGTGTCTCCACTTGGCCCGCCACGACTGTTACGAGTAATGCATTTCAACCCAATGATTTAACTGGGTCAACTTGACGTGCCATCTTACGGTGTTCCCAACGGCGCAACGTCATTCGCCAGTTCACCACGATCACGCATCTGTTCACGTGAACAGCTTGTGGAAGTAGCCAGCTGACCAATCATCGGGCTCCGATACTTGCTGACCTGGGAATCCTGATTACTAATTCATTTGTGCACAGTTTGAGCCAATCAGAGCTTGAGATGATTCATTCAGGGTTCGTACACTACCCCCAGACCTAAAATTCCAGGACTTTTCAAGGAATTCCAGGGCCAAATATCCTAAAATTCCAGGACTATTTTGCCAATATTCAAGTTCTTACCAGGCTCAATCATTGGCCTACGGCAATATAAATATCATCGACATCACTAAAAACCCCCGCAGACAATTCTACAAGCAAGTAGGGTTTTCTCTGCCATTATATTTTGGAAGGGCCAGAATAAGGGCTGATGACCCGCCGAGTTTGAGCGCGGATAAAAAGAAAATCGGGGGGTCTGGGGGTCCTCCCCCAGAAAATTTTGGATTCTATGAAGGCCACATGGGCAAAATTCAAGGACTTTTCCAGGACTTCTAGGGTAAATCATGGTTTTTCAAGGTTTTCCAGACCTGGAAAAGGGATACCTCAAAATTTCAGGTTTTCAAGGATTTCAAGGTAGAGTACGAACCCTGTTCATTATGATCAGATCTAGCAGCCTACATTCATGATTTTTCGTGAACGGCGGTGGTTTTAACGCCGATGGGCCTGAAAGTGAGGGTGTCATTTTCCCGCCAAAATTAGTACGCCTTTGCGACCAACGTGACCAAAATACTCGGTTTTAACCGTAGCATGTGTGTTTGATCAAAAAAATCGAATGTAACCCGGTAGAGAAAAGCCAATAATCGATCACCATCATCACATATACTTTGAAAAGCGTAGATAAGGCATCGAAATCTTGGTTCCAGAGTCGGAAATTGCACTGTTTGCATAAATTAGCACAATCCAACATGGCGGCACATGAAATGTGGAACGGATCGTACGGCCCGATCGATGACTCTATCCTGTCTAATTCACCTTAAATGTTGCCGTGGATGGTGTTTAATGATTAAAATGTTGTGTGAAATCATAAAAATGGTATCAAAAGGTATGTGTAAGTGCATCTTGCATCTAATATCGCTCAGTTTTATGCCGGGTCCGACTTCAAACATTGCGATCGGTGTTTTCTCACAGCCGCGACGCCGTGACCTAGATCACGTCGATATGCAAATGAGTGTGAATGTATCACAATGTAGCAATTTGCTAGAATGCGTGGNAACAAATACATGTAATTTTGTGGCTTAATTAAGGCAATTACCGGTAATGAAGGAAGCCTAATTGAATACCCAATTGGGATATCGGTAAATACCTCAATCGGGCTACTATAGCCTGATCGGGGTACTGCAGTCGGAAACCCCGATTGGGCGGTTCTGCCCGACTGATCGAATGGAGAGTAGGCCTACGGGTACATTTTGTACAGGCGAATGTACAGCACCACGGTGTAGCGTGATTATTGTGAACTGGTTGGTTTATGTGGTGAGTTAGCCCTCTATTCATCCCAATAAAAACGAGAGATACACGTACGATGCAATAATAATGTCGCCAATCATTGTTGATAATGGTAGTTTCTGTGATCAGGCAGAAATCAGCTGGTTTCACATCATTTATTTTCACTGACAACTCGGTCCTGCGTGCCACGGTGCACAATTGCGTTATCGGAATTCTCGGTCTGCGGGCATTGTTCATGACGTCACAAAACAATTGCTTTCCCTGTTACTAAAAATGTGCCCGTGCGCAGATTAGCGCGGAAAGCGGGAAATTTAAAATTAAGAGCCCCGCCCGCTCTTTAGCAAGTAGGCTAATCTATACTTGACCTGATAATTTTCCTAAATTCTAAGAAAAAACGTGAGCCCACCTATAGACTATAGGGCATCCTGAGAATATCAGGGGTTCCTCGCTCCCTTCGAGGCCCCCGCTCCCCGGCCTCACCGTTTAGTGTGCGGTGACAAAGAGAGCGAGCACTAAGAACCCCTGATGTTCTCAGGATGATATAGGCCTACCGGTAGGGAGGGCCTGATAATCTTTTCGATCGAATGGCGTCAGTGACCGGACTTTCAAGGGCCAGCGCTACTTCTATTTGAGTTCCATGCATTTCTTGTGACTTTTATCATGATTCCGACACCGGTTCTCGACGGATTTTGACTCTTTAGCCTGAAACTTGACAATTTTGGACACATGCTTCGCGCACTACAGTCTCAGTTAGGCCTACAGACGTCAGTGCGGGACAATTTCCTTCACTTTTAGATGGCCATTGTTAACCTTTGAGTGTCCTTGATATTTGCACTCTTTTATGTGGTGGTGCACAAGGGATGTGATTGGAAAGTCATTAGGGAGGTTTCGAAATCAAACGACAAACGTAAATTTTACGACAACGTTATTTTTCATACTAGAGTCTACCATGGAGGTATAATAATTATACCTCCATGAGTCTACACATTACCCAGATTTTATATTGCATACAGGGACGGATCCAGGATTTCGGGAAAGAGGGGGCGCACTGTGCTAGAAACATTGAAATCTGCGGTGAATTTCAATGATTTGCTCCAAATTTCAGAATTTCATGGTCGATTAAAGATTTTTTGGCCGAAAGGGGGGCATGCGGCGGGTGCGCCCCCCCCCCCCTTGGATCCGGGCCTGGCATTTTCGGTACAAAAATAACGTTGTCGTTAACGTAATTTACGTTTATCGTTTGATTTCGAAACCTCCTTATTGATCCACTTTCCCCGGGCGAATAGCCTTTTGGAATGCGGCATGCGTAGGCCTAGCGCCCCCCCCCCCCCATCGAGGTTGATGGCGGCAAAGTGATAGGACACCCACAGGGCGTTTTTGGCATTATACCGGAACGTAGGGCCTAGGGGAGACCAGGGCACATTGAGCCACTTTTTAAATTTTGGCCCCTGGACTTTTTGCTTTTGTTGATTCGAATTCGTTACATGTAGCATCGAGCCTCGATGAAAGGTGCGAGCGACCTGGCCGGCGGCGGGACAGGGCCGTACCAACCTCCCTGAGTTGGGGGCCGGGGGCACTACGATTTGATAAAATGGCGGGCCGTAGCCTAGTCCCTCCCTAGCCACGCGATATAATAAAGACCCACGCGTCATATTTAAAACCACACGTTATAATTAAGAGCCACACGTCGTATTTCGTTTGCCTGATGTTTGACATACGTGCTCCTCCCATCTTCTCTTTCAGCCAATCATATTGTAGTTATTGCACACACGAAGGGGGGTCCGGGGGGCCTCCCCCGGGAACATTTGAAAAATCAAAGCTCTGAGATGCGATTTCCAAGCATCTCAGACATGAAGTACTTTAATACGACGTGTGGATCTTAATTATAACGTGTAGCTATTAAATATGACGCGTGGGTCTGCTTTATTATATCACGTGGCTCCTAATTCTGACGTGTGGTTCTGCGAAATTGTGTAATCGAAATGAAATATCGAAGTCTGATATTTGCTAATATGATGCGTGGATGCCAATATCGACGTGTGGTTGTGCTAAATATGACGTGTGGTTCCTAAATATGACGGCTGGTTCCTAAATATGACACGTGGCTTTTTAATAACGTGTGGGTATTCAATATCGACGCGTCATAATTTATCGACGTGTGGATATATAGGCCTAATTATAACATGTCGTAAATACTGAATTGTGATCGGGTTGGAGTGCCATAGCTTAGGGCCTACCGGTACTCAATAGGGAAACTCTATTCGATGAATTTCATTTTCATTACAGTATTCATTTTGGAGAACACAAGGTAGGTATTGGAGAAAAACAACTTTATTTCAGAATTGTGTGATCATTGAAACTTACACACATGATAAATGATTAGAAACTGACTGAATACATGTATCAGGTGTCCCAAAAAAAGTGAACCGCTTTTTGACAAGTATTTTCTCAGCGATAGATAAACCGAATTCATTGGAATTTTTCACAGAGTAACCTCAGGGTACCGTCAACAAGTCGGCAAAATATCTAAGAGATCGGTCACACATTGTGCGAGTACTGTCAAATTCAAAACAGCATGTCAAAAAATCCAATATCAGGTGTTGACATGCTGTTTTGAATTTGACAATGCGCGCATAATTTGCGACCGATCTTCTAGATATTTCGCAGACTTGTTGATGATACCCTAAGGTTACTCTGTGAAAAATTCCAATGAATTCGGTTCATCTGTCGCTGAGAAAATACTTGTCAAAAAAAGCGGTTCACTTTTTTTGGGACACCCGATATATTAACTCTATGGTGGTGTTCTATTCATTGCATCATTTCGGTCAAAAACATCACGTCTGTTTTCCTTGTACACAGAATCAAAATGAAATGGTCCATGGACCACGTGCTCACCTGGTTGGACATAATTGTATTTAGTGTAATGACAGTTATGAGCAATCTGGGTCAAGTCATTCCCAAGTTACAGGGCTTTGATGATTTTTGGTTATGCCATCTGGCGGCCATACTGGATGTCCGATCGGGCCGAAACTTCACATGCACATAAAGGTCATCTAGAGGGAGCCACATAGCACATTTGAGTGCTTTGGGTCAAGTTGTTCCTGAGTTACAGCACTTTGATGATTTTCGGGTAATGCCACTTAATTTGGTGAGGATCTGACCAACGGTTAAGGCTGAATCGACAGACACCACGTGACGACTATAGCTCAAAGGTGAGCTAAAAATTTAAGCGAACCATTTTTGATTGAATACATGTGAAAATTACAATAAATTCTATGTAGGTCAAGACATGGGTCCATATTCATAAAGTCCATTCTCATCAAGACACGGGTCCATATTTATAAAAGTCCATTCTCATCAAAATGCGTTTGCTGCTTACTTCTCATCAAAATGTGTTTGCTGCTAACTTCAGCAAAATTGAAATACATGAAATATATCTTGTGTAATGAATTTTCAAGCAAAAAGGAAATAAACGAAGTTATTCTATGGAATGACTTTCCCAGCAGAAATGAAATAACTGAAGTGTGTCCAGTGGAATGACTTTCCCAGCAGAAATGAAATAACTGAAGTACATGTAAATATAAGTCCAGTGGGATGACTAATCACGGACACCTCTCTTCTACGGACACCAAAATTCAGTGCCAAATTGACTCATACTGCTCTCTCCAAAATTGACTCAACCTCTGTAATTAGGGCATACCCATTTTTCAGAGCCAAGGTGTCCTTAGCCGGGCGTACATCGCACTTGCGACTTGAAGCAACTGATCAGATCAGTCGCTGGGGATGTAAGCGGTGCGCGCACATCGCAAATTCAGCAACTCCGCAGTAAAATTAGAAGGATCCAATCAGTCTTCATGCCTTGACTAAGACCGTGTACATCGCCGAGACTGAACGAAAATGGGTACAACTATTCACTAGAAAGTTGAACATGTGCAACTCGCGGCGACTAGCAAAATCTCAGTTCCAGCGAATCGCAACGCTGTGTACATCGACCGTGATCAGTCGCCAGTCGCCTCCAGTCATGGCAGTTCCAGCTATATCCTCCTAGTCGCCACGTAGCTCAGTGGCGACTAGTTGTATTCAGTCACAAGAGCGATGTACGCCCGGCTTAATGCAACTGTTCCATTGCATTACCGTATTTTTCGGCATAAGACCCGCGACTTTTTTCCGCGAAAAGGCCCCAAAAATCGCCAGTGCGGGTGATACAACAGTGCGGTTCCTATGTGGATTAAGGCCTGCATCATCCCATAGGCCTATTTTCATAAATGTGCACAAAATTCAGCGAAGAAACATGCCCAAAGCATGGACTTTCCAAGCCATGCCACATGTCATGATGTGCCAGCCATTACAGTTTAGTTCGTTTGAGTGCCTGAGTTGTCACTGTTGACCTGGCACTACTTGTAGTATTACACTTGTTCCAGTTTAGTTCGTTCGAGCACCCGACTTTACCTGATACTACTGAGGTAGACTGGTGTCTGGTCTTCTGGGCAGCTATCAGGAGGATCAGTCTACTGCTGAAGTCACAGGAGTTCGTTAACAATCACATACATACATATTGTGTATGTATGTGATTGTTAACAAACTCCTGTGCTGAAGTTGGCTAAACCACGGCCTGGGCAGAATTGGTCTGCCTTGGGTTTACCATGAAATACCAAAAACAAAAAAATACTGTGCATTGTCTTGAGAGCCATTCATCCTGCATCCCAGTGCATGTCATGTGCATCATGTGCATGCGGGGGATACAGCAGTGCGGGGGATGTGTGGATTAAACACTGATCTGTGGGGGGTGCGGGTCTTAGTGCAGTGCGGTGAGTAGTGCGAAAAATACGGTACACAATGCTACCGTATACGCAAATATTTTCACGGCTAAAATATTTAGCGGTTGGGGTCCAAAAGTACCTTTTCGCGTGGATAAATGTTCGCGGTTGGGGTCCTGATGTAAGATTTCAAAAACACTGCATTTTCAATGGCGAGTGTGACAGTTATGGTACGAAATCCACCGAAAAGAAATCCGCGCCGTCATAATCAACCTCACTGCTGGCGGGGCGCCATGATAGCTGAGTGATTGACAGATCAGTGTCACGTGCAAACCACGATGTTAGACTGGTTCCCGTCGTTGCTGCTCCACACTGCTGGTGCTCCGCTAGCGAAACGGGAGTGCCAGAGGAAGTGCAGCGGCAAAGACGGGAACCAGTCTACCACGATGTATTATGCATGTGTGGGATCGTCGGTGATTGGAAAATGGTTCGCGTGTAATAGAATTCGCGGTGGTATTGACCAATTCGCGATTTTCGCGGTAATTTTTATTCGCGAAAATATTTGCGTATACGGTATATCATACCAGTAGTTTCTATATTTGTGCATCCTGGGAATCTCAGGTCATTTACCCTCCCTCAATGCCCTGAGGACATCCACCCCGTTTCGGTGGATTAGAGGGACATTCCCTCATGTGTACTCACCAATTGGTAATTCACAAATAAACCATGCAATGCAGTGGGGGAAATGCCACTTGATGTAATCACCAAATATCACGCCTAGCCTAGTGCTACAACGTCTGCACATAGATCTCGTGTAACGAGTTACCGGATACCAGTCTTGTAGCATTGCATCTCATTCCATAATTTATGCACGCTGTCGAATGATAACTGCCCCAAACACATGAACTGGATCATACCTTCGTGTTTTCACCCAGTGGTTCGTACTTGTTATCTCGATAATCCATGAGAATCATTTTGACGTGAAGTTTACTCAAGAACAATCAGAAATTCAGCGAGTTTGTCAGCGAATCGAGAAACTTTTACAGCCGCCGTATTTGGGAATGACCAAGACGGGATGCTCTGATTGGGCGAAAGGATTTCTTTCGCATACCACAGGAAATCGGGCCGATGTCATCAAGGCGTAGTTGCGAAAGGAGCGAGCGCAAAGCTCTGGGATTCTCAGGATGATATTTTTAAAAAAAAGTTAAAGTTTGGGTTTATAGTCTGATATCAACAACGGTAGAGGTGTCATCCGACTTCACACTTTAACCCCAGTCTATCCTGAAACCTTTCAGTAGAACTCAGATGAGCTGCTCATTCAGCGCTACAATCTGAGCATTTCCGACCGGTACCCATTTATACACCTCGGTGGAGAGAGGCCAGTAAGGCAAAGAGACCTGCCCAAAGTCTCACGCCAGCAGCGGGATTCGAACCCGGGATCCTCTGACCGCTAGTCGGAGGCCCGAACCACTACACCACCGTGGCTCCTTCTTTGTGAGGCTCCATTAGGAAAACCTGTAGGATGTCGCATTTGAGGAGAGTGTTAACAGGTTAATGGCCTTGGGGAACCTGCACATTTCATTGGCTGAAATGAATTTTTCATAACTGGTAAACAGTAACAGATCAGTGCACAGGTAATCTGCCAGCCCTTGTTGATCATCTGTAGTACGTTTAAATCATCTGGACCCCGATGGGAGGACCCTTTGGTTGTCAGGCAGACCTTGGTATTGTTGGTGAAGTCTGGCTATTGAAATGCGTTTTATTGACAGGACACTTCCNTGGTTGTCAGGCAGACCTTGGTATTGTTGGTGAAGTCTGGCTATTGAAATGCGTTTTATTGACAGGACACTTCCAGCCAATCCCATGCACCATGCCTGTGTTCAATTTCGAATCAAGGCCTAGTTGCATGTTGTTCTAATTCGAACTAAGGTTCAGCTGGTTAGAAAACAATGTGTGTTGGACCATTCAGAGTAAACCCTAAATCCATTGTTGTCCAGTTACTAGGGGTTTGACTGACATACACCCATCGGGGTCCAGATGATTTAAACGTACATACTATAGCAACATCAATCTCACATTTTGTGGACACCACTGCCAGAAGGATACGTTCGTTTTAAGGCACCCAAGTGCAGTCCCCAAATTGACTGGTAATACTACGGGTACTCATCTCAATATCTGTACATAATAAGCTACATCCAATTAATGCTAAGTTCCCACTGTTGTGCGGTCCATTATGAATGTCACGATTGGCCATTCGTAGCTGATCATGGAATATTTCTTTACTTCTCTGAAGTTTGACGATTCCTCCACGACTTCAATCGTGGGGTGATTCGTGATAGTGGGAACTTAGCATAAACAACAGAATGTTTCAATGGTTTCCTTAACTAGAGCTGTTCCATCTGTTATACAACAGCATACTCTCAACCAGATGAATCTATTTATAGACTAGGAAATTGGGCATCCCGCTGAAGTTAGCAGCAAACTCTCGTCCATCAGGAGTGGGATCTGTGAATGCCATTTCTGATTTCTCAAGCGGTTTTCCCAGGAAAAAGTTGTACCTGAAAAAAAACGGGATTTATCTGAATTGAAGGACATAAAGAGTAAACAAACTTTCAATGAAGTCATGAAGTGCACACTAGTTACCGGTACTCAGAAATGAAATGGTCCATGGACCATGTGCTCACCCGTTTGGACATAATAGTGTACTGTAATGACAGAGAGAGGTATATCAGTTATATGAGCAATCTGGTAAGTCATTCCCAAGTTGTAGGACTTCAATGATTTTCAGTTTATGCCACCTGGCGGCCATATTGGATGTCCAATCGGGCCAAAACTTCACCTGCACATGAAGGTCATCTAGAGGGAGCCACATAGCACGTTTGAGTGCTCTGGGTCAAGTCATTCGTGAGTTATAGCACATTTGATGATTTCCGGGTTACGCCACCTGGCGGCCATATTGGAAGTTTAATCAGGCCGAAATTTAACGCGCTTGTAAAGGTCATCTAGAAGGAGGTAAATATCAAGTTTGATTGCTCTGGGTCACGTCGTTCCTGAGTTATAGCACATTTGATGATTTTCGGGTTACACCACCTGGCGGCCATATTGGAGGAACCTTAATC
>NMRB01006067.1:0-14772 GCA_002633025.1 Notospermus geniculatus
GAATATAAATATTCGTTTCAAATAAATATTTTCATTCCTTCATGAATATTTTACATTCATGAATGAATACTTTTGGAACAAAAACATATTGTATTATTGAATATTGCAACGAATATCATGCCATAGAGGCACCTTTGATATGATGATGTTGAAAGAACACGATCCCAGTGGCAAATTCCTGCACACTATCGTGTCATACACTAAATGTATATTGAATATAGCATTTAGAACACGGTCACTGCAAATCTAGGCTTATCTGGTGATGTAATCTACTAATACAAAAGTAATTTTGAAATTGTGGGCCATGGAATTATTCTTTGTGTCATTTTTGACTGCCACGACTAATTCCTTAGCGATTCTTAAAGTATTCGATTTGGTGGGTTGTCATGTCCCAAAGGTCCAAAATAACATAATGCAGACACCCATGTTTACAAACATTGAATGAAACAATGGAGTCGTGATAATCTTTAATCTGTTACAGGTGGAAGAGACGAAAATTGGATCAGTGTCTCGCAATCAATCGACGACCAGGCGCATTTAGAAAGACAGATTAATGAATACACATATGTCTTACGCTCTAAAGGCAATCCCCAACGTGGAGTTGTTTTCAACAATGCAGCCTTTGCTCTCATCAGCAAGGAAAAAGGTCTGTCGGGACGATACCTGAAGCTGGTAGCACAGCATACGGAAATGTCAGTGTGAGCTCATCTCTGTGAGCCAAAATCTATGTGTGCTACCATATCTCTGCGAGTTTTAACATGTTTAATGTCCACCACACTACTTAACTTAACTCACATACACGATTTCCAATCTCGCAGACATGAATATGTATGTGTACTACCAGCTTTAAGAGCGCATGTGGAGAGATGATCAGTCTGTGATGATCTCAACAGAAATAATTTCTTGTGCTGCCAGTTTTATTAGGCCTACCTTAGATATAGTTAAGACTGCCCACCCTCACAAGGTGGGCAGTCTTAATTGATTTTGCTGATTTTCTCTGAATGTCTCTCTCTCCATCAACCATTTGGTGTCAGATGGATAACTCAAGAAAAGCTGTGTATCACCACGAAACTTTCAAGATTTGTAGATGTGTACAAAAGACAAATCAAGTTCGATTCTTGGCTTCATCCCAAATCAATAAAATGTTATTAAGACCGCCACCACCTCACAAGGTGGCGGTCTTCATTGGTTTCACTGGATTTCTCTCTCTCTCTCTCTCCGTCCAATCTGTGGTTTCGGCAGGATAACTCAAAAAAATACGCCACGTATCGCGATGAAACTTTCAGGAGTTGTGGATATGCATGTTACACGGAAACCTATTGATTTTGGGGGTCATCCGCCAACAATGAACTGTTAAATTAGATGAAGTCAGGGCCCGGTTTCAAAATGGTCATGACCCGACAAGGTTACCAATTGTGAAATTTAGTAGGCCTAACTTTGAAAACAATAACCCCCTGCTCTTGGCTGCCGCGAAACGTACAATCGCACTGGATAAAGCCATGTAGCCTATGTACATCATATCTACATCATAAATGTAGGCCTACACTGTAAATGACGCATGTTCAGTCCCAATATCATCAGTTTCCATTGCCCTAACATATTTACAAAATTCATCAGTGAATTTTCAAAGGCGGTCTTCAAATTGACTCACAAGTCAATTTCTAGTTTGTTGAGGTTTTTGCTGTCAGGCCTCTCGCAATGCACACCACCGCAACCTCGGCAGTAAACTGACTTACGGCTGGGGACGTAAGTCTATTTTACCACCAATGTACACGGGCGGTCTTCAAATTCACTGTCAAGTCAATTTCACAGATCTATACACGCTTCCTATAAAACAACAGGAAGTGACGTAAATGGAGGAGTACATGGAGGAGGCTGCCATGACAACCATGCAAACATGGAAAATCACTTTCACACGGCTCACTGATTTGGATGCTGTTTCTTGGTAGGCCCAGTTTCTTAGATCAATGTTCACATTAGGCTCCAGTTCCATAGAGCTCACGTTGACACTTTTCACGCGCCACGCTTCACGTTTTCCTTTCGTTCCTCGGAGAAAGCATGTCACAGGACAGGTAATTTGTGTGTCTCGTTGTGCGCTGAATCGAGGAACGAAAGGAAAACGTGAAGCGTGGCGCGTGAAAAGTGTCAACGTGAGCTCTATGGAACTGGAGCCTTATGGTTGTCAACAAGGAGTGACATGTAATTCAATGACACACTATTGCATAAGCACTGCAGTGCCAGTGCATCAATGCACATGTAACCAAGGTAACTTATTAGGCCAACTCGGCTGAGCATGCTGAGGTTGCCGGTAGGCTAGCGCCTGCTAGGCCTAATGAATGAAGGCCGGGGCGAATTGTAGGCATGAAATGTGCAGGCTAGGCCTAATATGTAGGTCTACTAGGCCTACACTGTTAGGCCTACCGGCGGTAGGTCGTGTATGAAGGCCTAGGCCTACTTTGATGATCATGATCAGCAGCAGCAAATCCTCCATTTACGTCACTTCCTGTTGATTCGAAATCTATTAAAAGGGGGCAGCACAATTATAGGAAGCGTGTATAGATCCATGCGTTTGATTGGGACCCAAGGAGGATCGGACAACCGGTCACGTGACAACGTCACCGATCGCGCAACCATGGCGCGGCCACTTCAGTTGGCCGACAGATTTCGACGAGTAAACATCTTCCAAATCAACTAATACGTTGCATTCAGAAGGGATTAAGAACATCATATGTATAGCTTACAACATTATAAACCCTAAATAACATTCAATTCTCACCAAATTGATGAAATATCAGCGTATTTTAGGGCCGAAGCGCAAGTTGTCGCTCTCAGCAAATATTCACAGGGGGAAGTAAAAACTCATCAACATAATGTGACGTCAGGAGGCGGGGCTTATTTTGATTGACAGCTATGCCAAATTTTTCTCTTTTCCGGCTCTGGTGATTGGCTGGGCATTGATTAGGGACCATATTTGGATTACTTAGCCCAAAACCTGCATTTTGATAGTTCGATATCGAGAATCCGTCCAGAAATAAGGAAATTATGACAATTTTACGATTTTTGCAGTTGAGTTAACAGTTGAGTGACAAGGGTACTTTCCACCTCCCTAGATTCGAAAATCGTGGAGTTCTTAGGAGTTCTTGGACACTTTTAAAAAGGAAATTTCCCAAGATTTGTGCTGGGGCCATCCATTTTCTAAGAACTCCTACGCAAATAGCAAAAATCGACCTCGTCCCATGCGTGATCCATGCGTTGACACAGAGTGCACTTGCGAAGGCATCATGCAGGAGATAAATTCTCAAAAGGACTGCTCAGAAAAATGTGTTTTGCGCAATCAAATATTCATTTTGATAATAATCAATTATATAAAATTGGAGAAAATGAGAAATATACCTATTTTCACGCAGAAATCAGCCTTCAAATGACGCTGATTTTCACTGAGTAACCACGTGCGTTTGTTTACATGACCTTGACCTTAGCAGAAACATCACGTGACCGGTTGTCCGATCCTCCTTGATTGGGACCCACGTTTACGAGAATTTGGCCAGGCATGCCCTTTTTAACTCATTACGGTCGCCAGGTCCCTGGTCATTCCCACTAATTTAACACACCATCGGAAAGCTTAGAACCTTGGGATCATGATGGTCACAATTACATGGGAATCTATAACTGCTTAACGGAATACTCGCTTTGGAAACCTAAAAGTTTGACTTGAAACGTTTGCAAAACCCACTTGGGACGTCAATGACGTCGTCGATGTACAGGAGAAAGCATGGGCGCTGGCCTCGCCAACACTGACGTGACGCTGCGACTTGACTGCGTTTGGCCTGAGACGTTGTTCCCAATCAACTGCAACGATCTATAGATGTGTGCTGTATTTAGGTGTCATCAAAAATTCATATGCGCCTTATAAATTTTGGTATCATGTACATGTACGTAGTACATGTATAACTTATTTTCTAGAGAGTTCTATTAGGCCGTGAGACACGACTGGAAAATATGGCTATTTCTTGATTTTTGCAGCGTAGTTTTGGTAACTAAACATTTCCTCCTGTTATATATGAAGATGGACATGCTGAACAAATTCAGCTTGTTACCACACGACAAAACCTGCACATTTCCAAGATGGCCGCCCTTTCAGGGGGCCAAAGGGATTAACAGCAGGGGTCAAAAAGTTGATGTCTTCAAATCATATCAACATGGGTATCAAATTAAAGGTCTCGGTGAGTACAACAACATGGCATGGGTTTCATTCCTCAAAATGTACACTGCAACCCTTGAGGGGGTCAAAAAGGGCCACAAATCCGACTTTTGACCCCTCCCCACTAGTTCCACGGGGGCCGCAGGTGGATGAAAATATTTTTTTTCAACAATGCTCTCATAGAGCTTCAAAATGATGCCCATGATGACACGCTTTGGGTGACAGTTTTCGAGATTCCAAAAAAGGGTTCAAAAAGGGTCCAAATTCGGGATCTTGAAAACTGTTACCCAAAGGGTGTCATCATGGGTATCATTTTGGAGCTCTATGAGAGCAATGTTGAAAAAAATTATTTTCATCCACCTGCAGCCCCCGTGGAACTAGTGGGAAGGGGTCAAAAGTCCGATTTGTGGCCCTTTTTGACCCCCTCAAGGGCTGCAGTGTACATTTTGAGGAATGAAACCCATGCCATGTTGTTGTACTCACCGAGACCTTTAATTTGATACCCATGTTGATATGATTTGAAGACATGAAATTTTTTACCCCTACTGTTAACCCCTTTGGCCCTCTAAAAAGGGCGGCCATCTTGGAAATGTGCAGGTTTTGTCTTGTGGTAACAAGCTGAATGTGTTCAGCATGCCCATCTTCATATAAAACAGGAGGAAATGTTTAGTTACCAGAACTACGCTACGAAAGTGAAAAATAAATGGGCATGTCTCACGGCCTATATATTCCTCGAATTGTTGTGAAGTTTCTCGCTTTCTAGGTGGTGAACTCCAATTGTCAGACGGTTCCATACAACTGCAGATACCTTCCGGGGCAATTGATGAAGATACCATCATTTGGGTG
Organism: Notospermus geniculatus; assembly: GCA_002633025.1. Lineage (NCBI taxonomy): Eukaryota > Metazoa > Nemertea > Pilidiophora > Heteronemertea > Lineidae > Notospermus > Notospermus geniculatus. Next base: position 5,048 of record NMRB01006067.1, read on the forward strand.
TGGCGTCCACCATTGAATATGGAGCCAAGGCAACTGCAGGATGTATGCCAGTATGAATACCGAACGGAAACAACAAATGGAAGACCTGTAAAATACACCTTACCAGTTTCCCTCGGTCCAGATGTAGTCGGCTTCCATTTCCCCGTGGTGGCGACCTTCAAAAAAATGCAATTAAATCAACAAAATGGAATTAAATCCTTGATGGTCTACAGAAGGAGGAATGTTGAAGACAGATGGGAGCCTGTCGGGCCCGGTTCTGTTGACACCAAGACTGAATCAATGCAGGTATCACTGAACAGTTTCTCCACTTACGTTCTTGGGATGCCCTTATCGTCGTCCCCTCAGCCACTCAACGTTTACGTTACAGTGGAATCACACCCCCTGTTTCCAGACCAAGGGTCTTCTGAAAACCAGGCAAAGGTATTCTTCACATTGAATGATTACAGCTACATAGAGGTGAGTAGCACTGAAAGTATTGAGCATTTGACAATAATACAGTAGTTCCCCGTATACCCCGCCGTGGCCCAAAACCCGATCAGAAAATTTTCTAAGTCCAACGACGAAGTCAATTCATACCCAATTATAGGGATAAGAGGCATGGCGTTAACCTTCGTTATCAGCGGTCGAAAACACGTTTTGCGGTTTCCCGCAAGCTCGATTATGCATTCTCTTTTCAGACGACCACGTCTGAAGACGTAACCTTATTATTTTGGGCGACTCCTTGTAATGATGATGTAACAATCTGCTTTTTGTATACCAGCTAGGCCTAGACCCTGTACAAAACTAGTTACCGATGATTTACACGATGACGTTTATGATGAGGGTTGTGATGTTTGGTTTGGGGATACGCTTTCTTTAGTCAGGGGCGTAGCTAGCTTTCTGGTCTGGGAACACTACTCTTTCGCCACTTTTGGCCCCCAAAAAACTCATGAAAAACACACATTTCTTAACCGCCTGGGGGATTGGCCCCCTCTGTCCCCGTCTAGCCACGCCCCTGTTGGTTCTAGTGTATCGTCGACTTGAGTGTGGTTGAATGGAGTCTACATCACTTCACAGCCCCCTGCCCCATTTGCACTGTTGAGGCCCTGACCTTGGGCACTTTGGGCCGATTTCACAAAGGTGTAACTTCGTCAAATGCGTGGTGGAAGTGCGTGCATTTAGTGAAATTACACGCGTCCAAGCCTTAAACGCCCTTTGTGAAACCGGCCCTTTGAATCCAGTAAAAATTCCCTTCGGACAGCAACTCAGACATGCGAATTCATGAACAATTCGGTCATGCTCATGCACAAAATCGTTCAGTTTGCAGAACCAACAAGATGATGTAACAATGTAAAGGCCCAGCCATAATCGACAGGAATCCGCCCGCTCTGGGAGTAATGCATGAAACTGATCGCAGGTTTCCAAGGCGTGAATGTGCACACACATTGAAACTGATCGTAAAATCCGGACGGAGTATGAACCAACCCTAAGCGTGCCCCTCGGTTTACCACAATACATCGGTGCGTCCACTAGGCCTGGTGATCATGGCTATTGTTCGGGTATGAATTGACATCGTCGTTGGACTTAGAAAAATTTTCTGATCGGGTTTTGGTCACGGCGGGGTATACGGGGAACTACTGTAGTTGCACGGACTGGTATGGCAGGCGGATTGTTGCTTTATTAAATGATCCTACACATGTATACATGTATCAACATTCAAAAAAAAATATTAATGTGCTATCATCATTTTTACATGCAAAAAATGATGTCCTGTGGCATCAGAAAAGTTTGCCCTTGGGAACTTCTTCTGTTATGACTCCGCGTCCAGTATAAAACACGTTCTAAGGGTAAGGAAGCGAGACTAAGCCCCTCCGTGTGTTTAAATCTGTAACTAGACTGGTCCCCTGTCGTAGTTCTCGCTTCACTACTACGACAGGCATTTTGAACGCAAACTCGGCATGTGATTGGTCAGCCAAACGTCATCAACGGTCGCGCCATGAGTCATATCTATTTTTTGAGACTCCCCGCAACGTTGAAAGTCTTTATTGCTCATTTGCATAGGTGTGTCAGAAAACAGGCAAACATGGCGGACGCGGCCTGTCGTAGTAGTGGAGGAACGGAGCGATACGACAGGGGACCAGTCTAATCTGTAACTACAATAAAGTCACAAATTCATTTCTATTTCTATTTCTATCTCGATACAATAGCCGTGGTTACACTGTATAAAATCCCCGGGTTTTTTGCGGTCACACCTATGAATTGCCGGGCTCTAAGAAACCCGTGTCTGAAAAACGCGGGTTTTTGAGACACGGCAATCTCGCCGTGCTTTTCGAAATCCCCGTGTGTTCGTTAGTTATTCGCACGGCGACAGATGGCGCAGCCATTAAGTGACGTCGTTTTCGCACCTCCGACAATGTGTGCCAATTCAGAAATGACCGAAGAGTCAATGTTTGCAGCGCAACTGTCGCCGGGCTACTTAACTACAGTGTAGTAGTACATGTACCTCTCGCCGGGATTTTCGTACACACGGGTTTGACACGGGTCTGGAAAAAGAGTTTAGTCTAGAGTTTCAGATTGTAAAGTTCCACTTGAAAAAGACCCCGGTTGGGGTCGAAAATTCGTGAATTCTGGAGATTGACTTCTTGTTTATTATCGGTCTGGAAAAACACGGGTATTTTTATGTAGTGTAACGACGGCTAGCTGAAGCTCTTCATTATTTTGATTTCAAGGAATTTGTAATGTTCAACAAAGTAAACACCGAATGCGAGGCCTGTCTGTTTTTGGATCCAAACAGTGATGCTACAATAACATGGGAAAAGGCCTCGAAGACTTTGAATAGGTCACGCTCCACAATCACAAGGGTATGTGTTCGACAAGCCAAACACTAATTGGTCCACTCATATCACAAAACCATCAGTATCCAATTCGAACTGGGGATGTCAGTCATGAGCTGCGCAGACAGTTCTCAGTAGTTTCATTGCTTCTCGCGTTGTCGTCTGTTCTCGTGTACACTAGCATGAGATTCACGAAATGCAGTTTCGAATAGCAAAATGGAAACCTTTCACCTATTTCAGGAGACTCTACATCGGTGTCAGATCCAATCACTTGCTGATTTCCCAGCGCTAATCCTGCTATTTCACCAAGGTAGATGTTCAGATGACGAGAGCTTTGAAGACAAATTTGTCATTGAACAAAACAATCAAATTGTGATTGAACTTAAGCGCCAAGACAGGACGATGTCTGCAACACAGACGTATCAGACTGGATCGGTGAGTAAAGGGCTCCGCACACCAGCGATTTTTTCGAGCGATTTTCTAGGCGACCGGCCTTGCGACCACCGAAGCGACTAACATATTTTCAGTTTTTTAAATTTTTGCTGACTCGATTGCAACAAATGCCTCCTTGGAAGATCAGTGATGTGGTGGAAAACATCACTGATCAATCTCAAAGGTAAATATCGCAGGCGACGTAATAGTCGCATCGGTAGTCGCCCCCATTTTAGTCGCTAGTGTGCGGAGCCCTTTAGAGTCACTGTAATTACTTCATTACAACATGTAGTTTCACCAGTGAGGTACTCTCTCCGACCAAGTAAATTGAGAAATGTAGCAGGCGTAGAGGGGAATTTGATTTGTACAGTGGAACCTCCCTTAACGGACACCTCTGCCAGGAGGACACCTCTCTATTAAGGACACCAAAGTTCAGTCCCAAATTGACCACTTCTATTCATGTCAACCTCTGTAATCAGGACACCTCTCAATTAAGGACAGCATTTGTCAGTCCCAGAGGTGTCCTTAGTAGAGAGGTTCGACTGTATTTAATATTGGAGTACAAGTCAAAAAGTATACCATGCTTTGACCGTGATTTTCCCAATGAGTACTGAAGATAGTTTCAAAATACAGTAAACCTCGCCTAAGTCGACACTTTCGGGACCGAAGATTTTCTGTCGACTTAGAAATATGACGAGTATGCTAAGTCGTCATAATGACGACTTGACGCATTACTCGTCATTATGACGACTTGTAGTCCAGTAAATCTAGGAATTAACCGGGAACAAATTGCAACAGAAGGTTTTTTTGCTTTAAATGTTTTATTAGGTCACCTTGGACATCATATCCAAAATCCCCCAAAATCGCACGGCGGGAACCCACTTAATTTGCATATTCAATTTTGTGAACTGGCTTCAACGTTGGACGCCGATGGACGCAACAACTGAGCTTTGTACAGGAGAGTGGGACCCGATGTACAGCTAACTTTGTAACGGTTGGATTTACACCCCATAAATGTATTACCAACACATAGAAACATGGTACCTCGGAATCAATTAAGCCTATTCTTTGGTCGTTTTAAGCGGCTACCTAATCGAAATTGACATTTTATGCATTTTGACCCATTTTTGTGTTAATTTATATAAAAAGCATCATATCTTAGTACATAACGACTAAAAACAATTGAGAATGTGTTTGTCTGGTTCCGAGGCACCGTATTTCTATCTGTTGGTAATACATTTATGGGGTGTAAATCCAACCGTTACAAAGTTAGCTGTACATCGGGTCCCACTCTCCTGTACAAAGCTCAGCTGTTGCGTCCATCAGCGTCCAACGTTAAAGTCAGTTCACAAAATTGAATATGCAAATTAAGTGGGTTCCCGCCGTGCGATTTTGGGGGATTTTGGATATGATGTCCAAGGTGACCTAATAAAACATTTAAAGCAAAAAAACCTTCTGTTGCAATTTGTTCCCGGTTCGCCCGAATTTTCGCTTAAATTTACTGGACTATTGTAGGTATAAGTCGGCTTAATGACGACTTATCCTAGTGGGGAATCCCCATGGTGTACGCATCTGCATCTACAAGAACCCAACAACATGATGCGCTGGAGCCATTCAACTTGTGCAGTGCATCCTATCAGGCATGTCAGGCTTGACCAGAATCTTTCATAACCATTGAAGTCTACAGCGCACCGCAGCGGCGACTGATTGAATCAGTCTTGGAGTGTACATTGCAGAAGTTGCCGGCGGCAGCCAACTGTTTTTTTTCAGTGACGACTTACAGATGGAAATTAAGAGGGATTTGTGTTACTTGGGACCGGACGTCGAGTGTCGAGTTAGCCGTTTTGAAGACTTACCGTATTTATGCGCTTATAAACGAAAATCGCTTGTTTTAAGGCCTTTTTTCTGTCTTCGTTTCGCCCGATTATAAGCACATGCGCTTATACTTTTTCGGGAACATACGCCTTTTTATTTTCTGCCCAAGGATTTCGTCGGCTCAGTTGTCGGCACATTCTGTACAATGATTAGTCATGTGGTTGTCGGCATGTGCCAAAGGCGATCGTTGTTCATGATCGGCAAACTGACCCGCGCCGCCGGGACTCGCCGATTGAATGTTTGATGCAAACTATATATGAGAACACTTATGGCCGTTCGAGATACACTCATAAAATGGATGTTCTTTTTGGAATCATTGGCCACATCACTTTTTCTTCAAATTTAAGCGCACTGTGCTTATATTCGAATTTTAGCACACGTCGATTATAAGCGCAGTGTGCTAAAATACGCATAAATACGGTACATTTGACGACTTAGAGAGGGACATTTCATTGGAAATAACGTTACAGAAAATCGGGACTTTCGCTGTTGTGACGACTTGTGCACTTTGACGACTTACACGCTGTCGACTTAGGCGAGGTTTACTGTATTAACAAGTCAAACGGCAATAATGGTTCGCTATTGTTATGCCTAGGGGGCATTCAGGCAGATTAATTCCCTTTGAGGTGGATGAAAGTGTGACTGGTATGCAGAAAGAACCACGGATAAGAACCACGACCACCCACTGCGTGCATGAATCATCGATATGAAGAGCCGATATGAATACATGTAATATACACTGCTCCGTCTCCTTGGGACCCATTCAGAGGATGTTAGCCTAGTTCCACTGGCCTACTCCAGATGGCATTGTGAATATCAGTCAGCGCCACCATCGATGGCTATAGAGGAACTATGCTTGCCTAAAGCGGCACGCTATGTTTATTATGGTCCCCAGACTTACAGTCTGGGGACCATATTGAGATCACTCAGGTTCTTCTGTTTCTTCTTCTTCTCATTCCACCACTCGATTATTGAGCTAGCCTGGCCAAACTTGTGAATAAAGTTACCAACTTTTACCCATAGTCCATTCTTATATATTGGATCCATGGAAAGACACAAAGTGTTTTCCAAAATCCTGCCAATTTCTATTACTTTTTAAGCGTTTTTGGTTAAATTTTCACATTTTTGCTCATGAATAAACATGAACTTGAACTTTGGTGAGGTCAAGCTGAAATCAGCCAATGGGAGGCGATCTGCACNCACTTCCAGCATTCAGAGTAAAGGATATTTGGCGAAATGGATACTCAGTGACCTATCCCAAACATATTTTGTATCGTCAGCTAACTATCCTGGGGAAAATTTGTTGAAACAAAACTCCCTACTCGCTCATTTCAGCCTGCTGTGATTGCGCAACTCTGCACACATAGGCAAATTTGAGTAAGCACTTTATAAGATGCACCATCGGAACTTTCCATGATGATTGCAAGGTCATCAGAATGATGCTAATTTTAGAATTGCACATGGGTTTTGTTTACCCTTTGGGTGAGGGAACAACTATGGGGCGCCTTCCCAACCAAGGGGTCTAATAAGGTATCTATCTTGGTTCAACAAGGATTGTAGGCCAATCATGTGGTACATAACCCCTTCGCACCCAAGGTTAAGGAACTAATGATATCATTTCGATTCACCAGGGATTGTTGATCAGACTTCATTCCTAGCTCCATGGTAGACCTGAGTCACCAATCTTTATCACGAAAGGGTGCAGGGAATGTGTTAATTTGACTTTTTCAAGTCATCTCACCCAGTCTCCACCCATTAATGTAAAGCAAATTTCACCCTTTAACTCGGCCAGTGAACCTTCCGTTCAAAATTTTCCTGTCTGGCGACCATTTCACAGTTCTAGTTGGAACTTAGATCATTCAAATATCATTCAAATAGATAGATTTGAACAGTCTTGTCGAGCCTGCATAAGCCTAAGGTCAAAGGTTACGTCGGCCGTCGCGAGATACAAAACCTAACGCATACTCCTGGGCTTTAACATTACTTTCAGACAATTTTGTGTGAGGCAAGAACAATGTCGCATGCAGACAGCGACACCCTCTATATAACGTGTACATGCCCTATACCCTAAAAATAGTCAGCTCTACTCACGGCCCACGCAATTCTTAAAACAACGCCAGGCCGCATGAGGACTGGAGCATTGGATGCATCTTGGACAACTGCATTTGTCTGAAAAGGAAAAGGACTCATAAGCAAAGTATCTAGGCCTAGTCTACATCTGACGACAATCTCCCAACACTCTTGGAGATCAGCGGGGTCAGAAGTATGCTGGTCATGAGTATTATCAATGGAAATGGAAGAAATTGTTTCACCCACACTGTTATTTTTGGTAGGTTTCGAGTAATAACAATTTTTTTGTGTGTAGACCTCCTACTTACCTGCTACACCGAGCTGGGTAACAGACATGACCAGAGCAAAGGCCAACAGCAAGGCGATCACGGAACGGTTCATTTTCGTTTATCTGGTAAAATGTTACGAAATACTAGTAATTATCCTCTCCAAACTTGCCATGCGATTACAGGTGTGAGGCAGAAGATGACAAGGATATAAAACGGATAACTAGTGATGAAAGCCGAGGCACCTACCTTTACGTTGCTCCTCTTCGAGAATTATGAGGTGGGTTGTGACACTATATATGCAAATTTACTGCCACAGGAGTTGTGCCACAATGCATATCGATGGAGATATTAGGTCACTCGAGGTAGTGCAAGAAACCTTTAAGAGAGTAGTTTTATGGTTAGTGATAAAACCCGGAATGAAACGAAACGAAAAGAAATGATCGAAATGGGACTCGCAGGGAAATTGGGAATTACTTAGGCCGAGTTAAATGTCTTTATGTGCAAATGTATGCTTCCGCATTGAATTGACGGCGTATTTTCAACATAGCACACAAAATCATTTGACAAACAGAATTATTATTTTAAGAATCAGAATGCCAAAGAAAATGCCAAATACATGAAACAGATTTCATCAAACTCCAAAATACTAGATCCATTTAGCGGAGGATCGTAGTACCAATGTACTAATTGACGAATGAGACCAATTAGGCGTAACCACTAAAACACAACTGGACCGTTATATGCAGTCAAAACGTGTTCCTCGTTAGTAAATACGCAGACCATACACATGTACACCCTTAATCAAAAGTAAATGCACAGCTAATAAACTTAAATATTTCCCAAATTCTTCAGCGGATCAAGCTTTGCTTTTTACGGCAATTACTTAGGGTATCAAGACACATTTTGAGACCAAAAATATCATGAACTTGCATGAGTTGTATTTTTGACAAAAGTTTGAAATTTCCATAAAAAATGTGATTTTCAATCGCATATTTTTTAGAAGTGAAACCAACGTTAAAGCCTGTTTGTTTCCCAGCAAAATTATTTTTCAGGTTCAAAAAATTCCGTGGTGAACAGAAGTTACAGAGCATTTTCCAAAATGAATTTCGTTCGGTTTTCCAGTCAAGTCAGGGCTATTCCTTCCGTCTCATTTAGATCTACCCAGCCTGCTGAATATTGTGAATAGCCATATTCATGGCCTAGTCAACAATAGTTACTCCTGATGACACTCCATCGAGTAATCCAAAGCCAGGCGGTCTTTTGTGTGAGATGAGTGCCGGTNGAAGGCAGGAGAGCCTACGTAACCTCTTATGGAATTGACGCCATTTACTAACTTGACCTACGATGAATGGGACTTATTATTCCGTGAGCTTGGTCTTGGGACAATAAGGAATGGTCGACTATAAAATAAGACTTGAACTGTTGACTGGAGTTTCGACTGAAACTTTCGAATAAATTCTTCATAATTACGACATGGAAGCTCCGATTGAAAATTTGAAAATTTATTCGTGTATAGAAACAGGAACGCTTTAAAATGACGTTGGTTTCACTTCAAAAAATATGCGATTGAAAATCACACTTTTTTTATAGAAATTTCGAACTTTTGTAAAAAATACAACTCATGCAAGTTCATGATATTTTTGGTCTCAAAATGACGTGTCTTGTTGATGCACTAAATAACTGCCGTGAAAAGCAAAGGATGATCCGCTGAAGATTTTGGGAAATATTTAAGTTTATTAGCTGTGCATTTACTTTTGATTAAGGGTGTACATGTATTTCGATGCATAGTGTTATTTCAGCTAGCTCTATATTTAGCGTAGGATGATTATAGCGGGTATTATAGATAATTGGGCAATGGTGCCAGCCCACATCATGTACGAAATCCCCATCGGTCTCAAGTTGCCGCCAGTTTCTTCTGTGTTTTCTTCACTCATTCAGTTGGTGCATAAACCAAACGTCAATGTCGGACCAGATTCTACGTGAACCACTTAAATATCGATATTACAATAAGACTTGCCAAAACGAATATAAATTCATGCAAATCATGCCCATTTCGATCATTTCTATTTCATTTCGTTTCGTTTGATGCCGGGTTTTATCACTAACCGTAGATTTATCCCGAGTTTGCAGTGCTTTCAGGTACATGTACATACGCAGATACATGTACATGTATTTCTCAACGCGGTATTTTTCGGGGGGGGGGGTATTTTTCGATATTTGTGTCCAGAGTTACTTCGAATAAAGTCCACTTTAAAGTATAAATTTC
>NMRB01006068.1:0-12703 GCA_002633025.1 Notospermus geniculatus
GAGCTGCTTACTCGAGTAGAAAATTTGTAGTTTTCGCCGCAAATCGTTGATTTAGGAGGAATTTTGAATCCAATTATGACCTTTGTGCATGGCATTGTCACGTGATTGAGATGCCTTCCATGAGTAAACGAAGCTTTTTCAGCCTCTCTCTGCTGGTTTTGAAGAATGTTGATTCTCATTTGAACGCGTACAGGAGCGAGAAATCTTAAAATACTGTGAGCAAACTTATTGTTTTCAGAGTGTTTTGGAGAATCCTTCGATGATTTATCAAAATACCTGGGACCTTATTCACAAAGCAACTTAGAGTTGCGCATTCGTTATTCAGTGGTTGACGCACAATAGCTCCTGGAATGTTACATATTCTTAACTGCTAAGAGAGCTTTGTGAATAAGGCCCAGGAGCCATGTTCCCGAAGCCATCGTTAGGTTAACGATGTCGTTAAAACTGGGAAAATGCATAGCGTTACGACATCGTTATCCTGACGGCTTTGGGAACATGGGTCAAGGGCCCATGTTCCCGAAGCCGTCGATGTCGTTAAAACTGGAAAAATGCATAGCGTAACGACATCGTTAACCTTACGACGGTTTCGGGAACACGGGTCCTGGTGTGTTAAATATCCCAATGCCTGCAAACTGCACAGCTCACCGCAAACCGCGGCGGGAAACGCTGTCGTGGAAACGTAAACTCCAGGGGTAGCGAGCATAAAGGGGTCGTCAACCCTACGTCAGGCCTAAGCCAGGCGTAGTGCTGGTCGAGGATAGGGCATCGACCAGCACTACACCTGGCTTAGGCCAGACGTAGGGTTACGCCCCCTTTATGCTCGCTATCCCTGGTCCGAAAGGCGCCTACCTCTTGAATCATGTCATTGCCACTCAAGACCGAGTGAAAGTCAATCTTATAAAGCAATCAGCGGTAGATTTATTGTAGTATAACTCAAGGATGAGATGAGTTCATGGACAATGCTTGAGGCAAGAAGCCACGTCGTACATGAATACCAATCACTACTAGATAACGCCACGGCTCTCGGCGACAGGATACTTAGGGTAGAAATATCATTAGATCCTTTTTTGCACACGCCGCACGGACGAAAAAAGCGTTTTATTGAGTGGCCAGACATTGTATCTAATACGTTTCAAGGTCAGCTAATTAATGGCTTTTCTCAGGTAAATTCCACTAATCTTTCTTTTTTAGAGCGGATGCATCCCTAATTGGATGGTATAATGAAACGGCGCGATCAGAATGGATGGCAGGCATTTTAAGTCGCCATTGGTGGTGTAATGAATGCTAAACTCCATGGACCTTATTCACGAAGCTCCCGTACTTACGGGAGTGCGCAAACTATTGTCCTTTTGCGGACAGCCTATTGTTCACGATCAGCCTGACAAAGGATTTGCGTACCCTTAAAAGTTACGGGAACTTCGTGAATAAGGTCCCTGGAACCTTAGAGTTGCGCATTAGTAGCGTCCTCTTGAACTAATAGGGAGGTTTCGCAAGCGCCCGACTAGGCCATACGACGTCATTTATCTATTGTTTGGGTATACCCACACAATAGATAAACTTCGTCGTAGGGCCTAATCGGGCGCTTGCGAAACCTCCCTATTGTTCAGTGGTTGACGCACAATAGCTCCTGGAATGTTACGAATTCTTAACTGCTAAGAGAGCTATGAATAAGGCCTTAGGCCCTATCTCTTTGTGGGTGAAGGGTTGGGAATTTCTTAAAGCATGACTGTATGCATCAGGTTTTGTATCTTGCGACGACCTACGTAACCTTTGACCTTTAGGCAAGGTCGTATATTCATGCTCGAAAGACTGTTCAAATCTATCTATTTGAATGATCTAAGTTACCAATTAGGCATGGAGAATGTTGTTACACATAAAAGAATGAGCTGAAGCATGTTACCTTACCTGATGTAGTCACGCTATAGGCCTAACAGCACGTTGAACTTCTCAAGTGATGAAAGTATGGCGGCCATTTTTGTTTCGATGTAGAATCAGTCCAGTCTCGGTGTTACCACTGACTATATATATGTTGGACAGGACACCAGTCTTATCAAGGTGGGGAGGGAGAAAGAGTCACCTCATGCATACGGCAGCGGGAACACAATTTTTTACGGTGCCGGGAACGAGGTTTGCTCCTGCGCATTGTCTAAACTACTCCTCTGTCCTGTAATAATGACCCAATACCCTGCTGACCAAACATTACTAAGCGAAAAGAATGATCAAATTTATTAAGAAGACTACTTCTACGGTTTCATTGGTCATGGTCATCTTTGGCGTACGAAAAAAAACCCAATCCTGGATCAGAGATTACGCCATCATGAAACGGCAGATATTAATCAAAAAATCAAAAGAATAAAAAATGCGCTCATTTTTTATGCCGCACACAAGAAGTATCACCTTTCGCTTCACTGCCTCGATGCAGAAAGAAAAAAATTCGATATCGGACACCATGCAGCAATAACCTCTGTGGGATTTCTAATAATGCCCATATCCAATATCAGAGTTCGCACTTTAGATCATCCAAATTCTGTGCTCGGCATAAAATAAGGTTTAATGTATTGACCAGTCATTTGAGAAACATTCTTCGTCGCTGTTCCCTTCGGAGAAGATGCTGTTATTTACCAGTTATAGAATTCGTTTTAAGCCTTTCACTCGTCACGGTCGATTTTATCGAAATGAAAAAAGTGAAAAAAGCTTGAATAGCAGCTCAAAGCTGTCACAATAGTGAGGTTTCGCAAATCTGACGAAACGCGAACTATAAAATACGAAATTGGACTTCATTTCCTTGACGTAATGTATTTCAGGAGATGGTTGGTATCACAAATATCGCCTAATGCAAGAGCGTCTTTTTGAATATGACGTTTGACCGATAGAGTTACGGTGTATATTAGACTTTGAAATTTATCTTTCATTTCCACTTTGTAGACAGGAAGTGGAAATATAAAAATTCAAGATGCACCACAACTCTCTCGGTCTTACATGATATGCTAAAAACGCACTGGCAGCAGGGACATTTGTGTCAACCATATCCAGAGATAGAGTAGGTCATGGAAATGATGTTGAATTTCATACTTCGTATTTCGTCAGATTTGCAAAACCTCGCTATTTACGAGTTATAAAATTCGTTTTAACCCTTTCACCGCCACGGTCGATTTTGTCGAAATGAAAAAAGCTTGAATAACAGCTCAAAGCTGTTCAGTGGAAAGCGCTCAGTGAGTGCTTTCAAAGAGTACCTTTGTGAGATGGTTTCTCTACGATTTTTAGGATTAAGGCTGCAATCTCATAGAGCTACACGCTACACAGACACGCCGGTTAACAATGGCTTCACGGTTGCGAGCCCTTTGTGAAGCCATTGTCCGTGTAGCGTGTAGCTCTTCGTATTTTTAGCCTAGCTTGGCTTTGCCAGCGAAGCTATTCTCATGGTCCTCTCCAGCATAGCAGACGACGCATCTTTTGAATGTAATTTAAAATTCCAGTGAAATACAATGTATATCTATAGCAATCTCTTACCCAGATCTACCTCATCCGAGGATATCTCTGGCAAGGGCTACGACTTCCAAAATTTCTGGTCAACCACTGGCAGCGTGCCAAAATGTTTGTTTCACACAATATTTCGTTCTTCGATGACTGAAAAACATCATATATGCCTAAAAGGCCATTTAATACTCCCAAAACACGAAGTTGTTTGAGTATTAGAGCAATTTCAAACGAATAGTTAGCATGGTTTGTTGCGAACATCATGCCGCGGCCTCGGCGTGATTCGCCTCAAAATTAGTAGATTGCGCATGCGCAGTATTCCTGAAGTCGTCAGCCCTTTCCAGTGGTGTTGTAGGAACGTAAACCCACTGGGGACGAGTTTGTATCTATAGGTAGCATTCTACAATGTTTTCCCTGTAATTCTGAAAAGTAATGATGTAGGGTGTGAATTTGATGAAATAAACACGAAATGTTACAACCTCCCCGGGAAAGGTCAAGAGGTCAACATAAACGTTTGCAAACCATACTTAGCATTTTTGGCGACAAATTGACCACAAGCACATATCATGCTCGTTCCTTGAAACACTTTCAGGAAGCATGGAAGCGTCTCAAAGCCAGGTTCACCAAAAGAATGATACTGACATCATCTTCAAAAGAATCATACCCGGTACCGGTATCCAATGCAAATTCTGCTGGATATTGTCCATTGGATTCCGTTCACAAATAACCGGCAGCCAATCTTGAATCCCATTTCGCGAAAAAAAGCCAATATAGGATGCCAGTGGCTTTATGCAGATTTTCTACAATTTCTTCAGTTGGTCAGAATTTGGCATCGAGTCCAATCTGGTAACTGAAGGACTTTCAATATCGCATTGCAGATGACCAATAAACTGTCCACTTCAGCTTACAATCGAACCAATTTACAATATCTGACCACTCGCTAGCACGATAAAACGCTTTGATCGTAAACATTGCAGTCTCTTTGAGTCATCGCTAGCTTTATATTCACCAGCAATTTTCCAATAAATGACTGGGTGTAAAAAATGGTCCAAGATATTTCGTCAGAAACGTTTGAAAGCTTGCAAATGCCGCACGGTATCAGGAAAATGGAGGAAAATGTGTCCTCCCCAATTTTTTCCTGGTGAAACGTTTGTCATACCTTGGGCAAAAAATCTGAAGAACTTTCAAAACAGAGGCTTGGGCCCGTATTTTAGAATGCTCCTCAACGTAAATGAGTTCCTCAAGGCTATTGTTCTCCTGTTGCGAACAACAGNAAAAATATTGTTGCCCGAGGCCGCCGGGGTCAACAATGTTTTTTCGAGGAGCGAAATATTTGGTCTGCCCCCCCCCCTCCCTCCTCTGGAAGGGTGCCATTTTCTATATCGTACCGCACCACAACCTGTCTCTGCAGCTGCTGGACAGGTGCCCGGCAATGGCGGAATGCGTGAAGACGATGAATCATGGTGAAACACGATTAGGAAAAAAATTATCCCTTGCCCTGGCAAACATCATGAACATGGTAAAAACGATCAGACGATGTTCCTTGTAAGTTGTCATGCCTGTGCCAAAAATAGGCTAAAGGCAGTGTTCTAACCGGAATTTTTTCCAAACAGGGTGGGATGACTGCGTTTTCCTATGATTTTAAGGGCCATTTTAAGACCCTGGATTTTCAAACAGCAGGGTGTGAGTGAGTGAGATTCAAAATGTCAAACGCCAAACGGGGTGTTGTAATAATAGAAGACGAGAAAGTGCATCACAAGTTCATGAATAGAGGCTCAAGTATGGTATAGCGGGCCAAGCCATGGGAAGTGCACTGAGTGTGTACATGTGTGTACACGGAATAAGCGGCAATGTATGGAGATGTGTCACTTCCCATGGCTTGGCCCGCTATACCATACTTGACCCTGAAAGCTGAATAGATACCGGTACCTTGCCAAAGTCGGCCATTTTTTCTCACAGGGTAATAACAAACACTCAATGTACAGTGAATGTACACCATTGATGTACAGCATGTTTTAAAATCTGCCAAATCATAAAAACCTGCCATGGAAATGTCTCACATAACATACCATCAGTAATATTATATTAATATGGACTGAGCCTTGGCTTACTTTTGGCAAAATAGTCATTCAGAAAAGATAAAACAGACTTTTATTGCTTAACCAACCTTGGATCCAGTTTTATGAATCATCATGTCATTTTGGTTCCCGAAGCTACCGCTAGAGAGTGCTGTCAAATGGTAGCTTCGGTAACGGGCGCCATTTTGGCTGGCAGAAAACTGACGGCCTAACGTCATTGCCGCGAAAACTGGATCACATGATCATCCACGGGTATGGATTTTTGAGTAACGGTCGATGATCATGTGATCCAGTTTTCGCGGCAATGACGTCAGGCCGTCAGTTTTCTGCCAGCCAAAATGGCGCCCGTTACCGAAGCTACCATTTGACAGCACTCTCTAGCGGTAGCTTCGGGAACCAAAATGTCATCATGTTTCACACTGTGGGATAGGAACCTGGAAACCTGGAGCTGAGGTTTGTCCTAAACAGGGCACGATAAAAGTCTTTTAAAATTTCTTGTGTGAAATATTTTCACAAATTTCAGCCTGGGAACATTGCATCACATATGTAGCATTGCTCAGCAGGTGTTCATTTTGGAACTTTTCATGGAAGTTTTGTGTAATTGCAGGTTTTAAAACATGCTGTACACCAATGGTGTACATTCACTGTACATTGAGTGTTTGTTATTTACCCTCTGGGAAAAAATGGCCGACTTTGGCAAGGTACCGGTATCTATTTAGCCTACATTTTCAAACAGGGTGGTAAAAATTTAATGCTTATAGGGCCTAGCCTAGGCCTAACTGCATAATCCCCCACCACAGGGTCAGTGGTGGGCTATTGTTATGTTAGGGTCAGGAACAGTCTTCTAAGTCTTAGGGCTATTTTGTTAGGGTTAGGGACAGTGTTGGTGGGGGATAGCCTAGGCCTAATGCAAAAATGCCAAAACCAACGACTTAATGTTCGAATCTTTTTCAGGAGATCGTTTTAGTATTATGAAAACGGGCGAACTGCACATGCGCAATGTGAGAAACGAGGACAGCTTTTTGCACTATCGGTGTGTTACTAAAAATATCCTGACGGGTGCTGAAAAGGGGAGCGACGCAGCTGCTCTTTATGTGATAGGTAAGTGTGGGAAGATCACAAACTGGCTTTAGGCTCTCAGAATGGCACAACAGAAATGCCGGTGTCTATCACGTCAGTCAGGTTGTTCGATCCCGCGGTTCATGTGATATAGAGAGGGTGACACTGACACAGCAGGATTTTCCGGAATTCCGGGGACTCCGGTTTCCTCCTTCAGTACCGGTAAAAGGAGCACGGTATTGGATCTCAAATGCGTTACGGTACTTGACTGTCGACATAGAGGGAGCTACCTAGCGGCAGTAAGACGAACTACAAAAATGCACGTACCGGTAGTAAATCTGGTCAATTCGCCGACAACGTACCGGTAGTTAGTCCCTGGATTGGAGAGTGGCGCCGGCTGTCAAGAAAAAGTGGCAATAGGCCCTACCTTGGTCCAATGGTCAAAATTCACCGAATGTTGCCGATAGGTCATATAATAATTGGGCACTTGACTCGTAATTCATCTATGAAAACACAACCGGTACCATACCTCGGTGAAAAGAGCCATCTGGTGCCTAGGAGGAGAAGCTTTGCCCCCAGCCACGGATTGATCGTAGTAGATTGTGGTTGAAGAGTCCTGATTGATGGCCTGCAGGTTACCACATCTGCTTGGCAAGATGCAGATCCCAGGTTCGAATCCAACTCAGACCCAACCTCGTTCCCAGGGGTCGTTCGCTTTCTGACAATATGGCGGACGCGTCACTAACCCCGGTTATCAGCTTTGGTTTTTAGACCAGGAATCTTGGTCTAAGTATAGGTGGCAGCACGAGTCAAAATAATTAATCTGAAATATTTACTCGTACTTTTTTAAATTCTTTTTACAAAAAATCATCAAACCTGGATATAGGTAACCTTTTGGTTTGATCCAAAATATTTTGAAAATTTGTTTGGGTATGTTCTTGGGTATATTTGACGGTTTCCTGTCAACCAATCAAATGCGTTAAATCCAAACTGATTCCAGGGGTTAGTGAGCGAGTGGTCCGAGGTTGTCTGAGCGAACTATACCCCTGGGGACGAGGTTGACTCAGACCAAATGGAACGACATCCCTCCCTTACCATAAGGAGGCAATACACATTGCCTCATTGTTACCACGTGGGGCAGTAAGCCATGGTCAGTGGTGCCCATCCAAATGAGGAACATGAGTAGTTTGAGATGGCCTCTTCCATACTCACCATGGCTAATAAAGCCATGGCTTCAGCCCAATGGAAAAAATCAATTACAAGAACAAATTCTTTGTGGTATTTTTCCTTTTGAGCTTCTATACATGTACAAGTCTTTTTTTTCCTCAGACCCTGTCAACTCCTCACCTGTCATCGACGACGCACTCACCAACCTACAAGTAAAAGAAAGTGAGACAGTTGAACTGCCATGTGCAGCAACCGCATATCCGCTCCCGTCGTACACCTGGACAAAAGATGGCATACCAATCGCCCTAGATCACAAACGTGTGAGGCAATTGGGTGGAAATCTTGTCATCCAGAACGCCGGGATAAGGGATAGCGCCAGATATGTGTGCACTGCCAGTAATAGTCTAGGCAAGAAGACAGCAATCACACAGCTTATTGTAACCGGTAAGTAACGGCAACTTTGGAAATAGTCATCCAGATGGTGACAACAACAACAAAGTAATGCTTTTAAAGCTGAACCGTCTGTACTCTTGATCACATTACCTCAAGGTCAGGATTTCCACCAGAAATATTTTTTGAGGATATTCAATTTTCACAAATTCACATGACCCCCATGAATTTAAAAAAGTTACCGGTATCCTTTTTGGATGCTACGAAGTCCGTACTCTACAACCCTCTGCTGGAAACACTGTGGGTTGCTGCCGAGCCTTAGTTTGAGGAAATTCACATGTGCCTAAAGTCTTACAGAATAAGATCTGAAGTACAGTACGTTGCACAATTGACCTCCCTTCTGCGCCGTGCACCATCCACGTACCACATGCAACATCATGTGCATACCGTCCTCGTATCTTCCGCGGACACAGTGAAGACGTAACGTCATTCACCTTTGGTGCGCGGACGTCACGCAACAGAGGCGCGTGACGCACGCGTACCATAGGCGATGAACTGAAGCATACCTTCCGTGTCACGTTCGCGGAAGGTATAGGCGGATAAAGGGAGGTCAGTTGTGCAACGTACTGTATGGACAGCATAGCATTAAGTTTAGTAGGACATTTTGACAATCCCTTTGCATTGTAAGTTCATTTCTGCGTCATTGTCCTTTCAGCACCATTGTCTGTTCACGTCGAGCAAAATCAAGAAATCGTCGATGTCGGCAACACTGCTACGTTTAACTGCACGATATTTGGGCATCCTAGGAAATCCATACGATGGCTTAGGAACTCGAAGCCACTGAAAGAGGTCAAGGATCGTGTTGTCTTGACCACGCCGACCACTCTCGTCATCACGGACGTACAGCGCCACGATCGGGGAATGTATCAGTGTCTAGTGTCTAACGACAAGGATAACGCACAAGGGACTGCACAACTAATACTAGGGGGTAAGAAACTTCTTTTATGACTTCCAAACCATTTTATTTTACCGGTACGTCTAATACGAAATGGAAACTACCACCAATATTTCTCACGTTTTCATGAGTGCTTGTCTCACCGTGGAGAATCGGCAGCGCATTAGCCGAGTTTCTCAGGTGGCAGCACTGGTATCCGAGTCGAACATGGCGGCTGTGTCACATATCGATGTGTGTGTTGCCGATTAAAACGCGAAAGATGGAGAATTTCGGTCGAGGTGAGCGAATTTAAGTAAATTCGAGGATGATCTAGTGATAATTTGCAATAGAACACGCCGAAATATAGGTGCTGAATGAGTGTCGTTTCTTTGTTTGAAGTGGAAATGTTCATAGTGTTAGGCCAGTTGTTTCGTTGATCGCAGTGATCAGCTGGTGACACTTGAACGTTTCCACTTCAAATGTAAAATCGACAACGTAATTCCAATTAAGGAAGCTTTAGATTAATAGACGATAAACTGGAGGTCATCCTCGGCATGGTCTAAGCGTGTATACCTTTCATCTTCGGTACATTTGCTCCCCGCTTTGGAGTTGACATCTTCAACATTTGTGACACAGCCGCCATGTTTCGACTCGGATACCAGTGCCGCCACCTGAAAAACTCAGCTAATGCGCTGCCGATTCTCCACGGTGTGTCTAGGCCTGTTCCGTCATTACCACGGCCCTCCGCCATCTCGTTTTACTTGGTTTCTTTGTATGCGAATGACCTTTGGTCAGCAAGTGGTATTTTGAACGAATCAAATGTTTTACCAACAGGTAAGTGTGTGCATGAAAACTTAGTCTCGTGCAACCAGAGCCTAGATACACTTGTCCCCAGTGGCCTCGTGCTCAATACTAGTTACCGGTATACGCTCTCAACCACTGGCACAGATCGGACCTAATCATGTTTCTGAACGCTAGATGGCCCAAACTGTCATCAAGCAATCAGCGACCAGTATTTCACGCAACTAGGGGAAAACATGAAACATTTTCTTATTGACTGATCGCTCATTGGCTGGTTGATCGAGCGTGTTCGTCAACAACTGGTAGTGACATCTAGTGTTCAGAAACCGACTGGCACCAAGTGTTTCATTGGTTGAGGGTGACAGCTTTGAGCGGAGGCCGATACCACTGAATTATTGAGTGTACTAGACGCAGGCCTCCCACTGTTCCTATAATTCCTATATTTCCTATATTTTTAAGATTTTGTTCCTATAATTCCTATATTCCTATAATTCCTATATTTCTTCAATTTTGTCCTATAATTCCTATATTTCCAGTCTGTCCAAAAGTAAACAAGTGTATTTTAGCCTTTTAACTACTTTAAATTGATTTCTATGAGGGGGTGGGGTTACACAGCTGTCCCCCTTTGTAATGTGTTGTCTTCTTTCTCTTTTCCTTTGAGCAGGCGCGGATCCAGAGGGGGCCCTGCTCGCCACCACCAATTTTTTTTTCTCAATAATCTGCGACAATAAGCAAAAAAACAGCTTCTGTTTTGATACTGAGATGCCAGGAAATCGCGTCTACGGCCTTCCAGATTTCAAAATTTTCTGGGGGAGGCCCCCGGACCCCCCGTTGGCGCAGGCATCTTCGGCACCTGCCTGCAACAGCTGCCCTCGGCGGCCCTGACCCCCCTCTGCCAAAAATCCTGGATCTGCGCCTGTTGGGACAAATTTTCTGATGATGAATTATCCTTTGGGATGAATTTTCCAGGGACGAATTTTCCGTGGACGAATTTTCCTCCGGAAGGAGTTTTCCCGACTCATTCTTCGGGGGCGAATTATCTGGGTACGAATTTTCCTAGAGCCCCAGTACAGGCATACATCAAAGAAATTGAAGAAACTGAATGATCAGTCAGCTGAGGAAGGAATGTTAAAATTCCTATATTTTCCCTATAATTTTGGCAAATTGTTCCTATAATTCCTACAATAATTTGCTTGGAAGCTGGTGGGAGGCCTGTAGACGCCACTAAGAATTGGTCAGTATTTTGCACCACAATCAACTTGCCCACAATAATAGGCCTATTTCTCCACCTAGGTGCCCGTGTAAGGAACGGTATGAATTTCTATGTTAACTTGAGGTTTCAGATTTTTTTTCCTTCACCATCATCATTACCATTCTTATGAAGTACACTGGCACCAATATAGGTGACGGGCCAAGATGGTATATACATGTATACATGGATATTTTCGGTGGCAGTTTATCTCAAGTTCGCTTCACGGGCAGTCATTGCTTCTGGACTTGTTTCCCAAGCGAGGTGCAAGAATCAACAGGAGTTCTTAGTAGGTTGCACGGACGGTAGTTTTTTACTTACACGTGGAATTTTACTCCTTAAATCTTCAATATTGTAGGCCCACCATGTGTGTCACAATAGATCTCTGTGATTTTAGCAGAGGTCCCTCCCACAGTTTCAGCGATGTAGGACTAGGAGTTTGTTTAAAAAAACATGTCTACCTCTGACTGGTTTCTCAGGTCCCATACAGACCTACATATATCTACAGTACAGGTCACAATTGACATCCCTACGGCTTCGCGTAAGTTACTCGTAAGTTACTCGTAACTTACATGTACGGCTTTGGTGTCGCGTAACTCACTGCGTAACTCCCCAAAATCGCGTAACTCGCCTCATAGCTCACTGTGTAACTCCCTGCGTAACTAGCGAAATTCGCGTAACTCATCTCGTAAGTTACGCGTAACATAGCTCGTGAGTTGTTGCGTAAGTTACGAGTGACTTACGCATAACTTACGCAAATTTAGGGATGTCAATTGTGACCTGTACTGTACGTTAATCGTCTTGGTTGCGTAGGAACTAAAGATGGTTCTCAGGTTCTAGGCATACTCCTAGCAGGGTTTTACTCTCGCTCTTGTTCACGCGTCCACCGTTTGTGTGAGTGGATGATTGTGATGTCAGAGGAGCGAGGTAAAGTAGATGGTTCTAGATGATATCCCTGTTATCCGTGGAACAGCAATGAACTTTGATGGTGTTCTCTAAAACTTGTAGGACCTCCTCTTACCCTTTCACTGCGGTTTTCTTAGGAGAATCTTCGAGGAATGTGCTATACGCTAATAAAGGTGCCCACAGGTCGACATTGCGTCTTGAAGCAACTCGACGAATCCATCGCAGATAAAAAAACCACCAGGCGCAGGTCGACATTTCAGCGACTGAGAGGAACTCGGAACATCTGGCAGTTATACATGTACAGTACCTCGAATAGCACGCTCATGGTGCATCCGGCAGTTGCTCGTAGACGCAATCAGGGTTATATCTAGGCCATTTTAGAGCGGCGGTACGCCATGCCGCCGAAAGGGGGCGCCGTTGTGCCCCTTTTTAACCCCCTAGGGTGCCGCTGTGCCCCCCTTAAAAAAATTGTTTTTTTTTTAGGTTTTTGTACCTCCCAGACCCTCTGCCATGGCCCCTTTTGGTCGTATCACCTTCGAAACTGCCTTAAATTGGCTGTTGACTGGAGTTATAAAGACATTTTTAACTGACGAGCCTCTCAAATTCCATTAGTAGAAATGTCGCGAATAAAAAGTGCCCTTT
>NMRB01006069.1:0-14753 GCA_002633025.1 Notospermus geniculatus
AAGACCCCGGTTGGGGTCGAAAATTCGTGAATTCTGGAGATTGACTTCTTGCTTATAATATTTTGTGTGTCAATTTTGTGCTATTCTGTATCCTGGGTATAGTTCGAGCTACAAAAGTATACCGAGGATTGGATACAGCACCTGAAGACAAGATTGTTCTTGCAAATGCCATATGACCATGCAGAAGCATGACAAGTCGAAAAACATCGCTCTAGCGCCCGACACGACGGGCGCCATTTTAATATATATCGTACCGACAATCATGAAAGAAAATTTCGTGCCGTTTATCGTCACTCAAATTCGCAATAGTACTCGCAGCACGGCTCGCGGACAAAGATGAACGCACGACACCGAACAAACATATGGGGCGCAGATCGGCTCTGTTCGTTTGCTCATTTCTTTGAAACTGTGAGCTTAACTTACGACAAGTTTGGACCATTGTGTTGAGACAAATGTCAACGATGCCATCGATGAGCAGAAAATCTGACAATATTGACTGATATTTTGAATATGTTGATTGCAAAACTGCCGTCTCAGTTGAAGCGAGAAACAAAATGGCGGCCATCCATTCCTAATTCGTACCTAGGCTCAAAACTACGGTACTGGGTATACTTTTGTAGATCGAACTATACCCAGGGTATAGTTTTGTAGGACGACATTGAACCTGGGTATATTTTTGTTATACCCAGGACGACATTAACCGATTCGGCGTTACTAGTACATGTATGTGCACATTGTGGGAAATAGAGAACAGAGATCCAACGTTTTGTCTGAAACCCAGAGAAAACGCTGAATTATTTGTAGCTTCAGACCAACAATTGTTCTACAACTGAATGTGGGATTGAGGATGCCAGTAATATCATACATGTTTGTTTTTCATATTTTTTCAGCTTAGAAAGGAATTCAAGTGGCATGAAAAGTGCACCACGGAAACATTCAATTTAAGGTCGATCTATACCCACTGCGTTGCGCCGAACTGCCCAACTTAAATTCGTGATAATTCATTGATAACAATGATTACAAAAACATTTCTGGTACGGTACGTTGCGTATGAAGTATCTAAGTGAACTTTCACGCTAAATAACTGGATCCTATTTCCGGATTGCCCAGAAAAATGACTTTGTTGGAAAGGCCGAAAAAATTTCCTTGAGCAATTTTACGTCAACAAGCTATGTCGCATCAAAGTAAACTCTGTTGAAAAAGACGCAGCCATACCCAGCGCATGTCGGTATAACCGCAGATTTTTAAAACATTTGTTAATTATGCTTATAATTAACAAAGTTTAGCTTTTACTCAACATAATTTTCTTTGTTTCGTGAATTTCGCGGACATCTACTTCAAAAACCCAGAATATATACGGACAAGCTCCATTTGGTGAACAACACATTTCCATTTTCAAAGTGTGAAATTTTTTTATAAAAGTGGGAGAAAAACTGCTCGAAAGTTTGAAACTTTATTCTTCAGGTGGGTTTGTTTACTATTTGCAACACACGTTCACTATAGTGCGTTTCCAAATATTATGTGGGCAAATCAGCGGACTATTGAATGCCAAGGCCTATAATTGACTGACAACAATAAAATCTATTTCAGCGCTAACGCGGCCTAAAATTGGCGAACAGAGTAGAGGCAATTATTATTCATTATGATTCATTAGGGTTCTTTCACTAAAGACGCGCGCTAAGACACCGCGCGGTAAGACCAACCCTCGTCGACCACCTTATTGAATAGGACAACATTGATTGGCTCTCGCGGACCTAACAATGTCAACGACTCGCCCCGCCTCCTCTACAATGACCATGAATGACCAGCGCCAGAAGGGCTGTGCGAGCGAATGGTAAACAAAGTCACTGTACAATAACTCACGCTGGCATTATAGAGTCTACCACTTGTATACTGTGTATTAAGCGACCACAGTCGGTTATTATTGAATCACCTTTTGAGTTGTAATAAGGTGGGCTTCGTGTGGGCTGTTAAACAATTAATGGAACAATAAATGCGAGGCGCGCGGGCCGCGCGCGCTGCTCGTTAATTGTGGCAAACAATAGAAGGGTGGCTCAACGCGCGGCGCATTTGGGATATGAAACTACGGTGTCCGGTTAGAGTAGGGGAGGTCTTTTTACATTTAATCCGCACTATCATTCATGCATGTTTTGATTTAGCCCATGATATGACTTCTTTGCCAAGGCTTGTGACATCGCTCCCCGTTTTCATCATGCACACCTTTGTGTTGACCACTAAAAAACAAATTGGTGCACGTGCGAGGGAAACACAAATCACGGCGAACTTCTCAATGATTTGCACGGACGAAGTATGAGGTTGTGTCTGACTTTAGTACAGACACTCATGTACCGGTAGACCAAGATGGGGGACTGATCGCCAGTCTCATTGTTTACTCTTCCAAAGAAAACATATTCTAACACACCGGTACGTCGCATGGGGGCGTTGAAGTCCAGCAGGAACGATCGAGCTGGTTATTCATTGCCATTGTCATCGTAGGCGGGGCGAGTATGGTATTGTTAGGTCAGCGAGAGCCAATCATGGTTGTCCTATTCAATAAAGTGGTCGAGGAGGGTTGGGCTTACCGCGTTGTGTCAGCGCGCGCGTCTTTTATGAAAGAAACCTATTCAGTTTCACACCAGTGGGTCGCTTGGAATGCGCTTGTCTGGGGGAAAACCCAATGACTATAGATCGACCTTAAGGTGGACAATACATCCGAGAAAATTGCTGGCAAAATGGGACAAACAGGAAAAAACCTGTAAGTATAGAAATTTTGGCAGGTGTTTTGATATTGTTGTCATCTTTTGCCTCGTGGACGATATTATTATCAAAAATTTTCGAAAATTTAATCTAATTTTTTTTAATTCTTGCACGATGAAAGCACGTTTGTTTGAACGAAGGATACAATCCAGTCGATCAGATGCGACAGGTTTGTCGTAACGATGGTAACAAGTAATCAACCCCGTCCCATGATACTAGTAAAAAGGTACCGTACAACTAATCGATCATCTCAGTTCGCCAGTTCGCTAGTTCGCCAGTTCGGTGTTTATAGATGCCCACTAGTTTTAGCGTTTTAGATTTTTACATTGTACATATATACTACTCATCATGTCGTTATAGTGAACATGTTGGAGTGAACATATATGTATAATGTAGACAGAAATTCCGTTTTGCAGATTTACTGTAGTGATTTCCAACGGTTGTGGGTTATAGGAAGAATCCTTAAAGTTCCGTGTTGGGTCGTTTGTAGGCTGAAATTGTGCCAAATGTTCTGTTGTTTTGTTTTAATGAATAAATGTTACACTAAACATTCCTCTTAGGCCTTCTTTGCACTAAACATTCAATTGGTTGAGATAGTATGGGCCAAAAGACTTGCCTGGAATGTTTTGTTGAGCATGGAATTGGGAAATTTAGGGGTAACAGTAGGCCTAGGCCTATACCAAAATGTCTGTAACCCTTTTAACTGCACCAAAACCAGTCTGTATATGCTGCATGTGGTTCAAAGGTTCTGGCAGAGTCTATGGCCAAGGCCCCTAAGGAACATGGAACATGTGCTGAATATGTGAACATGTGCTGAATGATGTGTGTGAACATGTTGAAAACATGTTCTACCGTCCCAACAGAAGCGTTCTTTCTGCTGTTCTGCAAAGTGTTCTGGATAGAACACGTTCTCCTCTGTGTTCTGGAGAGAACATGTTTAAGTCTAAAACATGTACCAAAATCTGGTTCAAAATGAGCATGTTCTCAGGAACGTGTTGCATAGAACATGTTCTTGGTGTCCCGACTTTTTACAGTGTGGGTTTCACAGGACACCAGTCTTATGGCAATGGTTTCCGATGCTCTCACCGGGTGGTGGGGAGGCTGCCGATGCATATGTGCCAGTTTAAGAAGACTTTCTTCCGTGCAGAAATTTGACTTTACCTCATAAGATATTTTGTCTTTTCTGTGCAGACGTCTTCAGATCCCTGAATGAGATCGCGGTTGTACTCACTACTGACGCCATTTTACTTATTCCATCTTACCTACTCAGAATGGTCTGTTCACTAAATTCGTGTCCACTCAACTGAGGTTTTACTGATACATGTAGTTTCATTTTACCAGAGTAAGGACGGAAACAATCCTAGCAGGTTGATTCTATCATGGCGATGAGTAATGACATCGTTCCATGATCCCATTCAACGGGGACTACATCGAAGATGTCAACACGCAGAGAAACATTTGCAAACTTTTCGCTGAAAGTGATTAGAAAAAGAAAACAAGTTCCTCAAACTGCGTCTGAATCTTGTACCAGTCAAGCAGTAGACATAGATATTGACACTGCTGTTTATAATAGTGGAAAGATTTGAGACTGCAATCAACAAACCAAACTGGTAAGAGCGGCCAATGTAGGCCAAACGTTTATCAATCGAGAATACTCCATAGATTGCCTCCTTAACTGCAGGAGGCAGTTCTAGTATCAGAAATACAATGATGACTGCTACGACACGGACTGAAGTTGCGTGGATGTATTCATTCGCTTTGCCACCGCTTGTGAACTGATGCATTGAAGCTGAAACTTTCAATTCCAATATTAAACGACTTGCGAAATAAACCAGGAAAGCTTGTGGTATACAGAACGCCAGGAGATTATGGATAATTCCAGCATGTAACAAACGAAGTAATCCAAGCTGTCTTGGATTCAGCTGCATTAATGTATTTACTTTCCATTTCGGTTTGTAAGAATTGGAACATGGGTCATATTTCCATCCAGGAATTCCATAAAACAAATCTATAGCTGGCACAGAGAAGCCAATTACGGCAGCTAGGATACACAAAATGTGTGCATTCTTGATTGTACATAATGTCTTTGCTTTTAGGGGTTTACATACAGCAATAAAGCGTTCAATACTCACACTCACTGTGACATATGCGCAAAATACCTTTGAAGAGGTGATCAGAAAAACAATATAGCCGACAGTAAGGTGCCAAAAGTACCGATACCAAACAAATAATTCGAAGTAGAAGCTATAGTAATTCACCGATCTCAAGAGTATCAGATTGATCAGCGCAAGCGAGTCCCCGACGGCAAGATAGCAGAGGAGAACAGACGTTGACGTGAACGGTCTCTCCTTCCTAAGAACTATGAAGGCAAGGGTATTGTTGAGGAGTCCAACGAAGGTCACTATTGGGTTAAATATGAAATATATATATACGTAGTAAATAGTCAGTCCCCGTTTGGTGAAAAGCTGACTGAATGGGCTTGTCTTAAACTGGTAGCATTGTAATGGTTCCGTCTCATCAGTGACATTTTCGACGTCCATGCTACCCATTGAATCTAACGTCGAGGTCTCCATTGATATCAAGGTCAATGTATCAACGTTTCTGTCTTTAAATATCAACGTATCATAGTGTCTGTCGCATATCTCTAAACATTGATATTTTATGATGTGAGCGGTCTCTTATTCATGCAGAAATTATAACGTATAGATCGATTGCACGCCGTTTCCGATCTTTT
The DNA here is from genome assembly GCA_002633025.1 of Notospermus geniculatus. Classification (NCBI taxonomy): domain Eukaryota; kingdom Metazoa; phylum Nemertea; class Pilidiophora; order Heteronemertea; family Lineidae; genus Notospermus; species Notospermus geniculatus. Next base: position 5,492 of record NMRB01006069.1, read on the forward strand.
CCGACCACCGTTGTCAACGCAACAATCATTCCCGATCTCCGTTCGGGCATTGTTGTGCGTCATCAAGAGAACGAAGTTTCGCGCATGCGCTCGGGCTGGGTCCGAAAGCAATTTCGGGATGGACATGTAAACAAACCGAAACGCGGCTAAAAACTCGATTTTGTACACCTATTACGATCACTAAAATATAAAATGGTGAAAGTGTGCATTGTTAAGAACTGTGGGGCACATTTTGGACAATCAAATAAGGTGCGGTTCTTCAGTATACCGGCAGAAGAGGGCCGAAGAGAAGCATGGCTACGCTGTCACTCAAAGACGACAAGGTCATTTATTTTCGGACCCAGCCTACTGCGCATGCGGGGAGTTTCTAATTTTATATTCCCGACCGAGATCGGTAGCCTTGCCACGTGCATCTCGCCGCTTAGAGCGCCCTCCGTACAGAAATTCATGCCTGTGGAGCCGCTCTGAGAGCCCGCCGTGCCGAAAGAATTAAAATGACACGCTCACGAGAGGTGACGCACATTCCCACGCAGTTTGGCATTTTTCCAAAAGACAGTTTTCGTCCCTTCACTGTCAACAAGCCAATTTGTCATCCTGACACACTAATTGTGAGTCAAAGGGTGATCTTGATCTTACCGGCCCCCCGGGAACCATTGTTCGAACTATTGTTCGAACTGTTTTGACCACCATTAAGTACTGCCGCTTTGAATAAATCCAAACATCATACTGGAAATCAATGCGTCTCTCTCATCAGCGTAAGACTTTCAGATTCGTCCCCTAAAATGGATGTCTCCTAAACCTATCTTTCGGAGAAACAAAAGCCATGGAAAAGCATGCAAAAAAGCGTAAGAGTGGTATAAATGGTAAGAGCCGGGTTACAAACAGAGTGCTGAGGTTCAATCGCAAGTTGAACTCCTCAAATATGAAAATTGTACTCTCAAGAAAATAAGGAAATTCAGGTAAACTCAGTCGGGAGCACAAACATTCCCACAGAAAATAATAAAAAATTTTGATTTTGATCCCAAAGTGAAGAATGCTTACCACTGTCTATCTTCCGAGTTTGTTATCGCTCCTTTGCGTCCTATCTATAGACTCGAGACCCAGTCGTTGTGTCGCTCCGGCCGCCGCACTACACTCCACAAACGACTGGGAAAGCAGGCTCAGTGCAAAATCAGCGGCTAGCGTACCGACGACCACAACGACCATCTCGACCAATGAAATTGCCCGAAAGCAATCTACTAGGGGAAATCTGGCACACTTTTGATTGGTTGTTATTGATGAAATTTACCAGAGCCTCTCGCCCGTCTAGAAACTTTTCAAAGTCACTAGCAGGATATTTTTTTTTATCCGTAAGTACTGCATGCTTATCGCACACAGCATCGAATTAAGGGCCGATTTGACGGGCGTTTACATCGCGGCGATTTTAACGCGGTTGGCGATATCGCATCCAAAACGCCCGTCAAAACGCCAAAAACGCCAACAGCGGGTGACATCGCCAGCGAGAGAAAAAAGCCACGGTAAAACTCGATCAACAGTCGATCGACCTACAGAGCGATATCCGTTTTTACTGAGCGTTAAAAAAGTAGCGATTATCGCGGCGATAAAAACGCCCGTCAAAACGGCCAATTAGGCACCAGGATACCGTCCTTGACCTCGAAGAAAGTTGCGATATAATCAGCTGATTTGACATCTTGCAAAGAGCAGACGACGGCCGTTGAAGACGCAGTTTCTGATTGGCTGAACTCATTCACATCCGTTGTTGTTGTCGGTACGCTAGCCGCTGATTTTGCAGCCTGCTTTCCCAGTCGTTTGTGGAGTGGAGTGCGGCGGCCGGAGCGACACAACGACTGGGTCCCGAGTCTACCTATCTATGGCATCAAGCAAACCAATAATTTATGACGCGTCGGGTCCCGAAGTGTGAATGGTCCGCAGAAATCATAATCTCTGTTTATTTTAGATCTCGGAAAACGGCATGCAAAGAAAAAAATGCTGAAGCATGGCACCAGGCTGTGGGAATCGAGTAACTAAGATGAGACATTCGCATTCCCTATCGAGTCGTCCACCGACAAAAAAATTGCCATGCGACCAGCGTCATATAGGGCCATATTCATGAAGGGTGTTTAGCCTAATCAGCGTACAAATTCTGCATTACACAGGTTAAAGCTGACGTGAACGAACAAAAAGCCCCCATGCGACGAGCAAGAGAATTGCAAACGCCCTGCAAACGCCTCAAACATGATAGACCCCATGACGCCATGAGTGCGCCACCTTATTTGTCTTCGAGCTTTTGAGGTGTCAACATCCTCTGGTGAGCTCCTGCTGAACATTTTTTTGAAAGAAAAAATTTTGACCAAGCTTGGAATTGAACCCGCGCTTTGTTATCTCTGTTCCACCGCCTTCCTCATTCGGCAACCGAACTTGTTGGAAAACTTCGCATGTTTTCTCTTATTCGTAGTATTATTACGTAGGTCGAAGCCCTACGTCTATGACAAACATAAATCATGTTCCTGTCAGCTGGCTCGTTGGCCGAGTGGATAGAGTGGTGGATAACAAATCAGAAGGCCGTGGGTTCGAATCCCGTCTAAATGACTACAATTTTTTTCTACTTTGAGTAGTGTAAGAGGTATCCGGAGATGTTGACAGCTCTGTTGCCTGAAGGTAAATAAGGTGGCGCCCTCCTGGCGTCGTGGGTCTATCATGTTCTGATCCTTCGCTCGAGGTGTTTGCAGGGCGTTTGCAATTCTCTTGCTCGTCGCATGGGGGCGTTTTGTTCGTTCACGTCAGCTTTAAAGGCCTAGAAAACTATTGTTCTGCCTTCTGTATGCTACCTGATGTCTGGCATTTGTCCACAAGATGATCACACGCGTCTATCTTTCCTGCGTCTCAGTGTGGGAGGACAAAAGAAAGTGGTGTACAAATTGTAGACAACAAGCCTGCCTAATCGTTCAAAATTTCCTTTGTACTCTTGGACTTAGACGCAGGATAGTTAGACGCCTGTGATTATCCTGCGGGTAAACGCCTCTGGTTAAGCACCGTACAGACATCAGACAATAGTTTTCTAGGCCTTTAACCTGTGTAATGCAGAATTTGTACGCTGATTAGGCTAAACACCCTTTATGAATATGGCCCATAGAATTTTCCCCAAGCACCCGAAACGCCTAGTACGCGAATGTCTATCCTTTTGTTGGGTGCTCTCTTCGTGGCATCGAACAATGGGTTTGGCGTTCGCGTAGGCGTTTTGGGGGCTTTGCGAAAACTCCCTATTAACTCCCTACGCAGTTCTGTACTGCGCCACCCTCGGTTTACCCGCTCTGCACAACAGCTTCACATCGTAAAGTAGCCGCGTTACGTCAACAGATGGGGTCGGAGTCTGGCGAGGATTTCATAGCCTATCACCACACTGCATTCAGAACTCTTTGGGCCGTTGGCAACGGATGTTCGTGTGCCACCATGGCTTCTGGATCACATGATCCTCTAAGAGAATGAAAAAGTGTCTCAGGCAACCTTGGTTACTGGTTGTTCAGCGGTCTCATTGGTCGACTCCCTCAGCGCCATCTGCTGACCAAGTCAACGCGGAGAATTTTAGGAAGTGAAGCAGTTGTGGAGAGCGGGTATACCGAAGGGGGCGCGGTGGACAACTGCGTAAGGAGTTTAAACGTAATAGGCCTCATCAGTCAGTGTTTTGCACCCCCCCCCCCCATTGTTTGGAAAACGCTGGCATAGTGTCAACTCTGTCAACATCTAAGAACATTACATTGAAATACATTGGGCCATATGAATAAAAGCTAGCAAAAAGCTTTTACTTCAAGTACTGCAAAATCTAAGTAAAAGCATTGGCTAGTCTTTATCCATATGACCCATTCAGTACAGTTAGGAAGTCCTCATGAGCTCGCTTTCCTCGTACACGTAAAAGGATTGTTCGTTACTTACCGAGGAAGGAGCCAATCTCCATCACTTGAGTGCTCAATAGTGCATATCTAAGACAATTGGTACGCTGTACGCTGCACTCGAGATTTTCAACTGTATCCAAGAGATTCAATCGAAAGTTGGAATCTGTTTCTAACATGCACATACAACAGCGACACCGTAACACTGACACTGGACATTCTAATCAACCAGAAGCAATATTTACTGATAACTTATTCATATTGCAGCGATTAGCCGGAAAAAAAACTAGATAATCAAGTGTGTACATATTTTTTTTCGTCTGTCGTCCGCAGGCTATCTAACGATTGGTGAGTAAAATAGGGGACTTGAAATTAAAAGTTTCACATTACATGTGATCTCGTTGTGTCATCTTGCCCTGACAAGGGTTTCTATCACTCCTACTCTCGCTCAATCCACCCTTGCCTGAAACTACCCACATTTCTACTCGCATTGCCGCCGAGAGATGAGCGGCCAATCAGAGCTCTCGCTTAGCTGTCACCTCGCCTCCAGGAACTGAGCAATTAACGAAGTACACGAAATACGTACCGGTAGTGTATGTGACCAGATGCTCCTGGGCGCGAGGTGAATCAACAGAGCAAACATGGCGGCTTCAGAACTTCAGAACAGCGTAGTTCGAAGGGTAAACCGGTATCCAGTTCCACTGCGCAGCACGTTAGGAACTGGTGTCGGGGTCTCGAAACCGGTTAGCAACAGTTAGCAGACCTGTACATCATGCCTACATCGTGTACATCTGTGTGCAGCGCTCTAACGGCAAGCTACAGGAGTCGAAATGAGATAGCAGGGTGGTTTCTTCAACGGAGTATCCCCAGGATGTTTAGCTAATGACACAAAACATCGCTGGGATAGGTAACTGAGAGTTTATCTCGCTGACATTCGTTGCACTACCTCGCTAAATGTTCGAATCGAGAAATGTTGGACGCCAGACGCCATCTTGGAAACTTGGCTTCTTTGGGGAATACCTGCCGCCGATACGTCATCAGAGAAGATTCGTATTCTGATTGGACGTATTCCGACGAATCACAGCCAGAATCAAGAGGGCGACAGTAGTCTCTTAAATCGTCAGATGTAGTAGTCTCTTAAATCGTCAGATGTAGAGACTACTCTGTGGTCTATTCGAAGGGCGCAGTGACCGTAGGCCTTGATATGTCAAGATGCGTTTTGTAGTCGCTGAAAACGATATGAGATTCATGAGTAATGAAGAATATTAGATCTAGAGATGGGCATGATAGTACATTGATACTACAGCTGCCATTTTGTGCCACAAAAAAAATTATCTCGGAGTACATGTACAAGATAACAACTCGTAACTGCGAGACAGTTTTCTCGAAATAAGTGTCCTCATTTCAAACGTTGCGTGCCATGTTTGATGAGTTCGTCCACTTTAGCTTTGGTCAAGGGCTTAGCTATGACGTGATAGGGCCAACATGTACTTGCAATATTATGGTCTTGGACTTTTGCCACCAACATTTGTTGGCCACTTCTAAATTGCGGATTCTGTGGAATCAGTGGTTTCCGCGGAATCTGCGGATTAAGGTTAAATTGGCGGATAGAGTCAATACAATTAATAGCCCAAGTGTGTGTATAATCTGTGCTAGAGTGTAGCGTGCATGTTGTAGTACAAGGTCCTTATCTGTGGTCCTTTTATTTCCTTTTGTTTCCGCTTCCCAGGTGTATTTACCCTCATAATGCGGTGATAATGCCAACTGGATACATGTATGTGCACATATATTTGCAATGCTACCTTGTGGAATAAAATTTTGGGATCAACTTTTTGCGATGCCATTTGGACTACGCTTTGTCTGCCGCGTTGACTGTGTGTTGGAAAAGATGCTTTTGATTTTACATACGGGGTTGTCAACAATAACAGTAAACAAAGAATCCGTGATACATTATCGTTAACTTTACAATCCCCTTTGAATCGAACTTCTACCTAAGAGCAAATCTACAGAAGAGCAAGGCTTTGTCATGTGTCTTGAGAAGATTTCGATCCGATGGAAGTTTGATTCATCCTTCCGATCACCAAAATTGCACGTTTTCGAATAAATTTCTCGAAATCAAACTCTACTTGGATTTGCAAAGAAAATAATATTGCTCCCCCCTGTAACTTCCTTTATCTTGCTCCCTACTCAGATGCTCTTCTTCTCTCAAGTGACCTTAGGAGCAGTCATGCTCGGATATTAACCTGACGTTACGGTCTCTACGTAAGGGCCTTAAGCCCTATCTGAATACATTCCATACCTTTACATTTAATGGGTTAGGACTGTGTATCAGGTAGGACTTGGTGATGACTGTTCAGGCAAAACGCCGAAATCGAATTCCAACCACGACGGTCGTTCAACACGCAGCCCTCTTTTACTGCTCAAGAGTAGTTTGTGATGGCCTCCTCCGTACTTACCAGCGCCAATAATGCTATGGCGTCGGAAAATTGAAATACAAATAGGCTACAAATACTGCTCAAGGCAACTATAGCCTAGGATTTTGATCGAAAAAATAATTATGAAGCAGATGTGTGAACTACGTTTCGGTATTGATGTCAAAAGTTTGTCAAGAAGGAAACCATATGAAAACAAATATCATTTCCACGACTTATTTTGAAGAAAAAAAACAAAACGATTATAATATCATTTTCTCCAGTTATTGAAATTCTTAATTTACATAATTCGGAAGAGTTGGGAAATTAGGGGGGGGGGCTTTTTGATTTGACTATGAGGGCCTGATGTGGAATTGTGTCTGCTTCAATTGATATTCTGTTATAATATCAAAACTATTCGGCAAGGTTCTTAATAGTAATTTTTCTCGTATGCTATGATGTCATTTTTTGAATAATATATAGAAATAAATGGAAATTCTCAGAATATTCGACTTTATGAGCAATAGTGTGTTCCATAAAAACTGCATTACTGCAAAACTGCCAGGGATTTATCATCTTTGGATACCATTTCGCATTATTCCAGCTGCTGGTTTCGGCCTGTCTTAACGATCTAATTCGCTCAAATGTAGAAATCTGAAATTTTTGAAATTCCGAATTTCACGGACTGCGAAACTATTCTTACTATAGTGTCATTTTTGACTGCCGCGATCCTTTGACACCTCCTATGTACATTTTGTAATTTGTTCGAAAACTTCCAGTGATTAACCTGACACTTGAGTAAAAAAGTGGCTTTGTTCCTGTAAAATAAAACGACAGTTTTAATTGCGGACAGTTTTAATTGAGGCCGACCAGTAAAATCGACCAGTGCACCAAATGACCGCAAACGATGCGACTACTTTTCTTCCGACCGGATTTCAGATCACGCCGATCGATCTAGCGACCACTGAGGCTTGTCGCACGACTATTCGGTTGGTCGGATGATCTACCGCAGACTAGGCGACAAAATCCACAAATTCCGGTCGTTGTGGCCGTCGGCTGGGTAATCTCCTTCAAAAAGTCGCTCGTGTGCGCCGCCCTTTAGTCGACGAACAGAACAATTGTCACCAACACCAGTGCAACAGAAGGTGAAACCCTGTCGCTAGCATTCCAGTCAGACTCGACAACAACATTACATTCGGTGGAAACAATGCCGAGGGAATTCGTTGCAGAACACCGCACCTTTCCCGAGTTGTTAATCTTCGCGTGAAACAAATGCCATTCGTAGGAATAGAATCGTTGCTCTTCGTAGAAATAAAGACTGTACCGTGGCATCGGATTCCCGGAGATCACTTCGCACCAAATATCTGGTGCAGGTATGCCTGTGGCAGTGCAGGTGACGTTTACCAAGTTTTGCCGTTGCCAGTTACCATAGACTATGTTCTGGTTTGAACAGCAGCCACTCAGGGCAGGCGGTTGGCACTGACGCGTCGTATTGTCAGTGGTGAATTCTAGGTCCTCTATCTTTGTACCTGAAAAGTGAGACATACATGTACCACTAAATGTAGTTCATTAGTGTATTTGTATTGTACATACATGTAGACCTACGAGTGTTGAAACACGATGTACTTTTGTCACGTGAGAGATGATTGCCAACAAACAATACGTAATAGGAGAGATGAGTCAGACTATTGTTCATCAGCAGATATGACAGACGAAACTACGAATAATTGATTTGCATATCGGACGAAAAGGTCTCACAAGTGCAAAATTATCATGTCAAACTGGAACGGATTACACCTACCTTTGAGATGCGCAGGGGTCATGCACCTTAGATCTTCAACAGTGAATGAATATCCTCTGTTGTTGAAGTTTCGGGCGTTATCGATCATTTCGCAGGCGCATTCAATGGGATTGTTTTTAAATTCGACCACAAGGGGCAGACTTGTGTGCACCAAATTTCCAAAACTCTCAATTGCAAGAAGAGTAATATGATTGTTGGACAAATCTAGTTTCAATAAGCTGACCAAACCCTCAAACATGCCCGGCGTAACCCGTCTTAACATGTTCCATTTCAAATCGAGTAGCTTCAGCTTAGTTTGGTATCTAAAAGCACCGTCTACGATTTTAGTTATTCTGTTGTGATATAAAACTAATGTTTCGAGGTTGTGAAATGATTTAAAGTGGGAAACGTCGTCAATCGGCTTGTTTGAAAATTGGTACATGAAATCGCCAGCCGATCTACCTAGGATAAGGACCTTTAAGTACTGGCCCTGGAACCAATCTTTGAGATCTGCCCACGGTAAAAGAAATTCCCTTCCCGAAAAATATTCCAATTTACATTTTTTCAAACTTTTGGAGAGTATCTCAGGTGATATCACGTGCTTTACGGTAAGGTGTTTAAGCCTCGTGTTGTCTAAGCCGCCATAAAGAGAACGACATCCATTCAATAACTCCTCCAGGAAGGGAAGACCCTGGAATGCGTCAGCGAGACAATGCATAAAATTCGAAAGGGCAGTCAGATCCAACTTCCTGAGATTTGGCAACATATCAAAACTACGTGCTCGCAAAAACCGCGCATCAAATCGATGGAGTAAAAAGTGTACAACCATTGACCGTTCTGAGGCTGGTACATTTCGTAACTGTCCAAAAACTTGGTAGACTTGGTCGATACGGTAAACCCACTCGCACTGGAGATACGTTATGTTTCCATTCACATACGCGCATTGTAGGGGAAGGTTTTTGTTCACATCATCAGCTGTCGAGATTTTCATCAATGTCAGGGTCAACATCAACACCACCACCATCCTTCTGGTTCTCGCCATTTTTAACAAACCAGTTTATCCTAAAAACGCAATTGTTAAAAAAGGGTTATTACAAGCCGCACGCTAAGCGTGGCAAATAACCAGGTTTTCGAAGTGGACTAGTGAATAAAATGAAATGGTGCATGGACTATATGCTCACCTG
>NMRB01006071.1:0-12622 GCA_002633025.1 Notospermus geniculatus
GCGCTAACACCAAGTTAGCGCTATCGTGAGTTTTGTGCAACCGGGCCCAGGAAATAAAGTTGAATTTCGTATTTCGTACTTCGTGTTTCGTCAGATTTGCGAAACCTCGCTATTGACCCATTTAGCCCAACTACGCACTGGTCGTTTCATAAAGCGTGTTTCCATTAACTCCTTAACCCACCGAACGAGCTCTCAACGATGACAATGACAGCTGTCTTAGGGAAAGATGACACAGAAAAAGAACGAGGAGGTTTCTTAAGCGAGTGAAACTGACGGGTGTGAATCGGTATAAGTACATGAGCGATTGTTGGTTTCCCCACAAAATCCGCCGTCATGAATGGAAAACGCTCGTTCACACAACACGGCTTTTTATTTCCATTGTCATCTTCGCTATCGCCTCTTTCGTCTCCTAGCAACCGGCAGCAGAGACAACATCGGGAAAAGCTTAGAGTGTTGAGTATTAGAGGGTGAGTTTATTCTGTTGGGATTGGTAGAGAAGGGATGAATGACACTCCCGGCGAGTCTTCCTGGTCTGGGGCGCAATGCCCCATCACACTGAGCTAGTTCTCAGTACGTTCTTGAAAATGTTGCCGCACGGGCTCAAACTGGGTGCGAACGGAGTGGACGGTAGTGGCAACTTTTAAAGTCTTTTTACAAACTTCAATATCCAATGCCAAATGTTTTTAGATGTATGTTTTATCAAATTCTGTGATATCTAAATGTAAAATGTTTTAAGGCATGTTTTGTATGTGTTAATGAAGAATTAACCCACGAATGCAATAAATAAATAAATAAATTCATGGACGGGAAGGGTGCTCCAGAACATCGAGGCATTATTTTGCCAAGGGTTACACTTTCAAGCCCGTTTTACGATTTTTTACGACGGGGCAGGACGTTTTGAGAGTTACTTCAGTGTGACAGGTCCTTAAATAATTGCTGGTGCAACACAATTTGAGGTTGAGAATGACTTTGAGGTTAGCTTGAGCATGAGGTCGACCTTAAGTATGACTGGTGCAACCAGGCCAAAAAGTACGAACTACGAAATTGGACTTCATTTCCATGACGTAGTGTATTTCAGGAGATGGTTGGTACCACAACTATCGCCTGCTGCAAGAGCGTCTTTCAGCGTATGACGTTAGACCGATGGAGTCACGGTGTATATTTAACTTTGAAATTTATCTTTCGTTCCCACCTCGTAGATAGAAGTGGAAATTTAAAAATTCAAGATGCACCATAACTCTTTCGGTCTTACATGCTATGCTAAAAGACGCACTAGCAGCAGCTAAATTTGGTACCAACCATCTCCAGAAATACATTAGGTCCTGGAAGTGAAGTTGAATTTCGTATTTCGTGTTTAGTCAGATTTGCGAAACCTCACTATTGAGGGAGGACTAGGGACACACATTGCAATCGTCTCGATGCGTTATAGTCAGGGAGCCCAGAGAGGTTTAATCAGCATCTCAAGTACACAAACTTTTTGGGGTTTGTGTGTTAGGTTCCACCCCACTGACCACAAAAACCCAATTCTTAAGTTCCGCAAATGGTGCGTTTAGAAGATACACCCGTTTGAATTTTGCCTACTGGCTTTATCATTGGGCCAAAATCAGAGCATTGTACAGGGACTTGGAAAGTGATGTACAGCTAACTTTTAAACGGTTGGCTTGAGACCCTATAAATGTATTGCCAACAGATAGAAACATGGGCCCTCTGAATCAGATTAGCATGTTCTTATTTGTTTTTACATATTTGTATTTGCTATCTGATGAGAAATTCAACAAAACGTAGGTATGGTGCCGAAATTCGCAAAAAGGTGTAAATGCGTCATTTCCAGGATGATAAACTACATAAGAATACGTTTTTCTGTCTCAGTGTGNTTTGTGGTCAGAGGGGTGCAACCTAACCCCCAAACCCCCAAAAGTTTTTGTACTCGAGATGCTGATTAAACCTCTCTGGGCTCCCTGACTATTATGTCTGGTTATAATACGGAGGTTTAGAAATCAAACGATAAACGTAAACTTTTTTCATACTTCAACTTTTTATTTATCATACTACGCATTAACCAGATTTTATATTGCATTTTCGTTACAAAAATAACGTTGTCGTTAACGTTACGTTTATCGTTTGATTTCTAAACCTCCCTATTATCATTAATCAGAAACTACATCTATTTGCCACAATTCTCTTCTCGTATTTTATGGCAATGAGATTTGCCACAAACGAGTTCCGACATACAAGTAGCAGTATGGCGTATTTTCTCGTTTCAAACACCTCCCTCGACGAGGCGTCCTACTCAAACACGACGCGGATTGTATACTGACAGGCAATAATCAAAAACATTGGGCAGTCGGCCGGATTAATGGCGGCCATAAACAACTTGTGATGGAGCGGGTATTACAGGTAAACGTCTTGCCGAATTAACCCTAACAATTTCATTGTATGACTTGTCATGTTCACCCCGGTCGATGTCAAGAAGTAATGGAGACCGATGGGGACCAGATGACGATGCTCTCACGTCGACGGAAATTTATACGTTCTTGTCCACGAAGTTATGAAAGACATCCTCGTCTGGCAAACCGTTCGTTCCGTCATGAATATTTCATTCCGACTTTTACAAGCACCACTTAACGACAAAACAACGCAATCGCAGGTCGGCGCAGAATATCCCCTTCGGCTGTCTGCCGAAGTGCCACGATGGCCCACTTCTTTGCAGTTTTCTTTCCATCTGTGCCATATGACACCCAAAAAGCTGGTTACCACCACCGACACCTTATTTGTGAGATATTGTCCACCCTGGTCGTTGTCAGGGAATAATTAGAGAGGTTTAGAAATCAAACGATAAACGTAAACTTCACGACAACGTTATTTTTCATACTACAGATTAACCAGATTTTATATTGCATTTTCGGCACAAAAATAACAATAGTGAGGTTTCGCAAATCTGATGAAACACGAAGTACGAAATACGAAATTCAACTTCATTTCCATGACGTAATGTATTTCAGGAGATGGTTGGTACCACAAATATCCCCTGCTGCAAGAGCATCTTTTAGCGTATGGCGACGTTAGACCGATAGAGTTATGGTGTATATTACACTTTCGTTTCCACTTCGTATCTACGAAGTGGAAATTTAAAAATTCAAGATGCACCATAACTCTCGGTCTTACATATGCTAAAAGATGCACTGGCAGCAGGGACATTTGTGGTACCAACCATCTCCAGAAATACATTAGGCCCTGGAAGTGAAGTTGAATTTCGTATTTCCTACTTCGTGGTTGCGTCAGATTTGCGAAACCCCACTAATGTCCACCCTGGTCGTTGTCAGGGAATAATTGACATGATAAAGACGGCCAGATGACTTGGATCTCACGTCGACAAAAATCACTACATTCGTGTCCACGAAGTTATGAAAGACATCCTGGTCTGGCAAACCGTTCCGTCATAAATATTTGATTCCGACTTTTACATTCACCAGCTAACGACAAAAACAACACCATCTCAGGTCTGCGCAGAATATCCCCAAGGGTGATCTTCCTGCAACAGCATGGTATGTCTCCATCTGACACCCTAAAAGCATTGCCAAAACCATTATGATATCGACGAAGATTTTTTTTGTTCCTGTTTATTTCGCAATAGCGACCTACTCACCCAAAGTGTTATCGTGGCTAGTGAATAAGACAAACATCAAAAAGTGTTATCTCAGCAAGTGAATAAGACAAACACGAAAACGTGACGTCATAACGTTTCGTTGCCCTAATCAGCTAATAGAAGTGTAAACGCTGTAACGTTTTTTTATACGGATGATAATAGCAAACAGAAGCCTCGTCGTAATTGGGATGGAGATACAGCGCCTTTATCGGAACCTTTGATGATAAATGGATAAAGGAAAGTCGGTGATGAAGACAGCAAGGAAGGGAGGAGTTTCCGGTGTGTAAGGAGGGGTAATCCTGTGAATGAATAGTCCGAGTCACGTGTTGAAGGTAACTGACACCGATCAGCATAAGATTCATCTATCAAGTCAGAGGACAGTGCATAATATTAAAGGGGATGTTCATTTTCGTCATTTGAGGAATCTGAGTTGTGATCCTTGGGAAAACGGAAAAGCTATGCACTTGCAAACTGCAGGGATTATTTGTTGTGCTGTACAGAATAATCACTGCAATTTGCAGCTTCATGGCTTTCTCCATTTTCTCAAGGATCACAACTCAGATTCTTCAAGTGATGAAAATGAACAGCCCATTTACTTTTGATGGGATCTTGCTCCCTCCAAAATTATCATATCAAAAGCGTCAGTGTCAAGACTTCGATTCGAAGACATCAACAGCCTGCTGTGTGGTCAGCAATGACGACTATCACCAACAGAAGAAGCTGGACCCCAGCAATGACAGACCTCTGTGACCTTATACAGCAGATATTTTGGTGTTATTCATGACTGGACTCCATACAGTGAGGGGCGACGCTACGAAACGGGAATAAAGTGGCACTTTACATCTAAAGTTAAAGTTAACGTTTTGGGTTTATAGGGTGATATCAACAACCGTAGAGGTGTCATCCGACTTTACACTTTAACCCCCATACCATTTATAAACCTGAGTGGAGAGAGGCCAGTGAGGTAAAGAGACTTGTCCAAAGTCTCACGCCCAGTGGGATTCGAACCCAGGACCTTCTGACCGCTAGTCGGAGGCCCGAACCACTACACCACCGTGGCATCTACATCTGAATCGCCTCTGCTGTGAGGAGCCCGCAAAATTACCACCACTTGGGGGCGCTGTGAGCGGTTGTACCTTTTTTCGACGTCTCGGTCCATGTTCCACTGCGTCACAAGTCCGATGTAATACCGCCTACTTTTTAAATTTCAGTCCTCTCATTAGGCTGTCTAGACCGTGGTACGACCCACTGAAATCGACATGCTCTTCCATGTCTAAGAGCCTAACGAACGAACGAACTGCGAGTCAGATAACAGGAAGGTGCTACAAAGGTGAGGTAAATGAACAGGTTAACGAACCTGTACTTTTAAAGGTAGTAGGCTCATTCTATCAATTTGATTGCAATTACAATTGGCCTTTTTATCATGTTGCTTAATGGTGCCACCGTCGTTGGGGAAAACGATGAACTTTAATCTGAAACGTCATGCCCATCGTGAGAGTCAAGTACCTCACTCACAAATCGGTGCACCCAGCCCCAGCGAAAACGCCATGTTACATATTATTCCACCAAACACTGGCATTTTGGCGGAAAAACTGATGTAACACCAAGACGGCGATGATGACGCCTGAGCAATCCACAAAAGCCACTTTTAACAGCTGAGTCCGACGCCGCCGTAAGATAGGCATTGATTGGCTGAAACACGTCGTACAATGTTGATAGGACCACAGTCGCTATGCCTCCAAAATGGTCCTGAAAGCTGATCACTGATTGCCTAGCTATAGATCGATCCCGTCAATTGGATCCTTGTTTACATAAATGAAACATGCATCACATTTTCAATCACCGAGAATGAAATGCTAACAAGCGATCTACTATCAAAGTTGCACATCAGAAGAAAGAGCATTGCTCAGAGATTCCCTTAATCACATTTTGGTACAAAACACATATCAATACAAAGTGATATGGCGCGGAGAAAGTCCCCGAACGGGTTTTAAAGTTTACAATTTTCAATTTTATTGCTCCATAAAACCACGTAGTGTAAAACTTTCTCCCAGAAACGATATTCACATGAAAGCCCCTTGCAGTCCGAACTCATTTTGGTACAGACATAAAAAATCTAAGAGGCGATACTGAAGAAATTAATGATTTTCATGTCCAAGTTTTGGCCGATTTTCGTCGATTTTACGTCCGCACATGGTCCTCTGGCAGCATGACGTGACGGCGTTCACAACACTGCGTGCCATGTGACTTCCAATCCCATGACGTCATGCATGTCGTTTTGTCAAATGCAAACATTGGCCCTCAGGTCAACAAGAAGAAAACATTTTATTTCACATAAATCATGTAAAAGTCTTATTTATTTCCATTTCGCCCAATTGATGGGATCGATCTATAGTTTGGCGCCACTAACTTCTAAAGCGTACTGGTGACACCTCGTGGTCATCTTCAAAAAATCGCGTGAAGCGAAGCAGTTTCGGAGCGCGGTGTACGGGAAGCGGTTCGATACTGCGGTTATGTGGGAGTTTAACAGACCGTTGCTCTTACAACAATTCAGGCAATAGCGATACTGCTGAGCAGGGCATTAAAGATAATGTATCACGGGTATTTTCGTGGGCCACGAAATTCATTGTTTATTTACATTTTGTTTGTTTATGTCCAGTCTTTCTTTGTCTTATGAGTAATGTGTTGGTGGCATGCCCCTCTAGAAATTCTTTTGATTCCAAAAGTATTCATTTTGGTGGGTTGGCATGTCCCAAAAGTGCAAAATAACATAGTGTAAACATCCATGTTTACAAACATTGAATGTAAACAATGAAGTCGTGATACATTATCTTTAAGGGAAGTACATCATACTCGTGGATATCTGCCCAGTCGGGCAGATTTCAACTAATCCTACTTTTAATTTGTGTACACGTGGCTATCGAGGTTCTGATGGCTTGCGGGCCTCGTATATCCATCGTAATGAGGAACCCGCCCTGCGGTTTATCCCGACAGGTCGGCGCTGCGAGCGATTGTACCGAAACGACGTCATTGACGTTGTTTTAGGTGTTGACGTTGCGTCATGAAAACATTTCGTGTACATTTTTCTACAGGAAGAATGACACAAATGACGTTGTCCTTATCGCTATCGGATCTCTTAATTTTAAGAAAAAAAAGGAATGAGTTTAAAAGAAAATTTCATCTGCTACACCATGATGTAAGTTTTACTGCCATGCGACCAACACAAATGGTTTATTTTTACGCCAGAAATAAATGGAAATAACGTTAGAAAAAAGAGATTTCGGTCACATCGCTCGCAGCGCCACGTTGTGACGTTAGTGTGCGGGTTCCCCATTACAACATCATTTCTTCCTCTTCGCATCACTACTAAAACTGAACTTCTGGACCGCTGAATCTTATGCAAGAAAAATCGTTTCAAGGGTCTTCAATGTATGTTTACACAGACCAAAATATGAAAAATCATATGACGTTAGTGCTTATTATAACTACAGCTAATGGGATCTGTATTTAATCGAGTGTACAACACAAAGATGCATTTTTCAGGAAAGGTTCCTTTGGCACAACGATCATTATATTACGAGGCAATCCATCACGTCCGAAGCAGGAAGAAAAACTTCCCAAAGAACCGCAGGCCGACTCTTGAACTATCTTTGATGCAATGTACGCGAATGAAACTCCTTAAGGCCAAAAAATAGTAGGCTATCTGTTTCTTGTCAGCGCGCGCGTCATTCCTGAGCCCTTCGCATCGAAAATTTTTTCCACCAATTTCAAGTTTTCACACTTTACTTCCGCAGCACCATCTATAAAATGCATAGAAATGCTTCGTCACTTGAAATTATCTTTATTTATCATGAAACTTGTGCTTTAAACATGTAGAGAGATAGTTTGCTGGTACATGTAATATTTCCCCCATCCATGAAGATAACTGAGAAAAAATTGTTGGAAAATAAAAAAAAATCGCATGCTCGCATCAATTTCTGCTGAGTTGCTGGACAAGAAACAGATAATATATTTTTTTGGCCTAATACTGAACCTGACACTGCTGTTCGTCGCTTTCAGTAGAAATAAAAGTTGATGTTCTGTGATGTAATGTTGCTATTATTGGAAGATTGAAAGCGGAGAAGGAGTGGGCATTCTTCCACCTCGGTGGAGTTTTGTTTTCACAGAGAGAACATAGCCTAGTCATAGAGTGCTACTTTGGTATTCCCTTAGGAAATATATTTTTTTTTGTAAAAATATTGGGACAGGAATAGCACCTGGCGTTAGAGATAATGCAAGACTGAAAAAATATCGAACTGCACTCTTGAAGAAGAAGCCTACGGCATTTATTGGTGTTTGGATTTAAACGGCAAGAAGGGAATTGGTCCTACATGGTGCAACAAACCAACAATAGCCCGGAAGTGACGAAACCACTCTTTGTCACGTTCGATGTGGCAGGGGTCACTGCACTATTCATCTGGGATTATCTTAATGCTTAATGCCTAGGTCACATATCCACCGGGCCCCCTACGATTTTCCCCACCGGCGGCTTGCCGTGGATTTCAGAGGCCGTACGGGTCCATTACGAATTTCATGTCTACGGTGTGTGTGGTCACATATTCTACGGTGCCCGGTGAAAATTGGTGGAGAGTAATCGCAAGACCCGTCAACAATCGGCCTAGGTCACATATCCACTCCGGGGCCCGTACGGCGAGTAAAAACAGACATTTTGGCCGATTTTCGCCAATTTCGTACGGTGCCCGGCCGGTTCCCTCACGGTCGCCACGGGCACCGGGACATTTTTCACCAGCCAAACGGGCGCCGCATTGATTAGCTTGCTGCTCCCAATTCTCCCGGCGTTTTCATGTGATCGGTAGGCCGTAGAAAGCCCGTAGAAGGCCCGTAGTGTACCCTGCGGGTCCTGTGCGGGCTCCTGCCAGTGACCGGGCGGGCTTCGCACGATTTTGTCTGCCAATTCTCGTGAAAAAAGTTTGACGGGTACCGTGCGGTGTACCACCTGTTCATCGGACGGAGCTCGGAAGCTTACCGCACGGCATCCGGCCGACACCTTCACGGTTTGTTGACGGGCGTCTTGCGATTACTCTCCACCAAGTTTCGCCGGGCACCGCCCGAACGCCGTAAAATATGTGACCACATGAAAGTCGTAATGGGCCCGTACGGTCTCTAAAATCCAGGGCAAGCCGTCGGGTGGGGAAAATCGTAAGGGGCCCTGTGGATATGTGACCTAGACATAAAGGTGCCGGCCGGTTGCCGTGTGGTAAGCTTCCGAGCTCCGTCCAATGAACAGATGCGCCGCAAGGCGCCCGGTTGGGGCCCGGCCGGGGTACTCATGGCGACCGGCCGGGTGCCGTGCGGCACCCTTGAGAACCGCAAGGCGCCCGTCAATTTTTTTTTCACGAGAACTGGCAGAAAAAAATCGTGCGAAGCCCGCCCGGTCACCGGCAGGAGCCCGCACAGGACCCGTAGGGGACACTGGGACCTTCTACGGGCTTTCTACGGCCTACCGGTCAGATGAAAACGCCGGAGAATTGGGAGCAGCCAGCTAATCAATGCGGCGCCCTTACGGCTGGTGAAAAATGTCCGGTGCCCGTGGCAACCGTGAGGGAACCGGCCGGGCACCGTACGAAATTGGCTGAAATTGGCCAAAATGTCTGTTTTTACTCGCCGTACGGGCCCCGGAGTGGATATGTGACCTAGGCATTAGCGGGCCATACACGATCAATATTATTGCACAATATGGGGCCAAAATAGGGACATGTGCTTCTGGCATGATGGGTGGAAGAAAGATTGGCAATAATATTACCCATTTTGGTCCTCATATTGTGCAATAATATTGAACGTGTATGGGCTGCTTTATGCAGTGTAAAAGGTTGCATACTTAAAGGTAGACTCCAATCATTGTGTAAAATTTTGAATTTTTGAAATATCGGTAATACATTCAAATTCATTGATATCTGCAACATGTCATATTTTTTAAATATCAGCAAACTCATCATTTTAAGTATTTTAATTACACCCCAAGGGGACCATTGCACAGCACATGTGATGTCATATGTGCTCAATGCATATTTATGAAGGTACAACCAATAGGCCTAGGCAGTCACAGTATTAGCTCATTCACTACAAAGGTCTTCGGCCTATTGACACTAGTGACATCACAACTCATGGCAATAGTCTCCATGGATTGATAAAAATTCAGAAGTTTACAATGAGTGGAGTCTCCCTTTAAAACATAAGTAAAGCTTGTATGAGATTTCTAGTGGCCAAATCATCATTTTCTCCAAGTCACATTTCAAATGGTTAATACATGTATTTGTAACTTCAGGCGGATGAACATTGTGCTTTGCCGATGTTTTTAGGCTCAGAAAGGGGCTGTTCGTTTTCGTCACTTGAGAAATCTGAGCTGTGATCCTTGGAAAAACGGTAAAAGCTATGCACTTGAAAACCGCAGGGATTATTTGTTGTGCTGTTTAGAATAATCGCTGCAATTTGCAGCTTCATAGCTTTCTCCATTTTCTCAAGGATCACAACTCAGATTCCACAGTTGACGAAAACGAACAGCCCGTTTCCAAATTCTGACACATATTTGAAGAAAATGCGAGTTTCCCCAAATTCCATGAAAATGTATACATACGTTAGTATTTATTGGAAAAATATTTTCATGAGTTTCGTGTATGAAATTTCATAAGGATTAAAATAGTTCTTTTTTTTCAGATATATTGTATATACAGTGGATGTACAGTGAATGTACATATTTGGAAATGGTGATATGATACCTTTAGACCGCATTTATCAATATCGCAATGGTACATCATGAACGCTTCTTTTGTACATGTTTACATGTGTGTCATACAGCGATAATAGTGCAGGTTTCGCAAATCTGACGAAACACGAAGTACGAAATACGTAAATTCAACTTCATTTCCAGGACCTAATGTATTTCAGGAGATGGTTGGTACCACAAATATCGCCTGCTGCAAGAGCGTCTTTTAGCGCATGACGTTAGACCGATAGAGTTACGGTGTGTATTAAACTTTCGTTTCCACTTCGTACATGTAGATAGGAAATGGAAATTTAATAATTCAAGATGCACAATAACTCTTTCGGTCTTACATGATTATATGCCAAAAGACGCACTGGCAGCAGGAACATTTGTGGTACCAACCATCTCAAGAAATACATTAGGTCCTGGAAATCAAGTTGAATTTCGTATTTCGTACTTCGTGTTTCGTCAGGTTTGCGAAACCTCGCTAATAGGGAGGTTTCAAAATCAAACTATAAACGTAAATGTTAATGACAACTTTATTTTTGTACCGAAAATGCAATGCAAAATCTGGTTAATGTGTAGTATGGAAAATAACGTTGTCGTAAAGTTTTGGTTGATCGTTTGATTTCGAAACCTCCCCAATGTTCCTGTTTGGAACGTACGAAACTGAGGCGTAAAATCAACTCACCAATTCCACAGATCCATAATGGCGGCGGCTGAACACGCCCCGTCTAGCGGCAAGGTCACTGGCAGACGAACTACAAAGAGAAAAACATAGAAACTACATTAGCATCGTTGGACACGAAACCGTAAACCAATATTGGTAACAGTTTGGATTTGTGTTTCACTAATTTTCCGGCCGAGCAAGGTCAGTCGCAGATACCCTGGAGAAAAATACCTGATTAGTGTTTTTCTTTGAATACATAAAGAGATGTTTTGTCGTTACTTGTCAGCTCGTGTTTAGAAGCAGGTGGAGAAGGGGAATTGACGTGTATGGGCGGTTATAACCGCAAATAAAGACGTTACAAAAAAGACATTGGCTGGTATTCATAAAAGTTAGCAAATACTTTTACTTAAGTTTTGCACAGCAGTGTCCAATGTTAATATTCTTTCGATTGGGGAGGAAATTATACTATAAAAAGTGCGGTAGGCCTAACAGCAAGGGCTACAAAATACTGTAGTTTTACTCGCATGCTACATGCTTTTTGCATTGATTGTGCATGCATGCAGTGCAGTGTAGTTGTGCTCTACGTCATCGTCGGCAGATTGTCCGCCATGATGGTTTTACAAGTCAAAGTAACCATATGGACCAGACTCTATTGGAAATTGCAAGAGTCTGGTGGCACGAGACTGTTCTGTATACAGCAACCCGCTTTTTAGGAGTTGCCAGCCTTTCAAGAAGTCATAACGTGGAGATGAATGATTTATTTTTCATGTCCACGGCATTAATGTGATCAAGAACATGGCCTTGAAACGACGATTCATGTAAACATCGATTTTCTTGATGTACCGTAATGCTGACGATCGGAAGCTGAAGAGATATATCACGTAAAGCGTATGGTTGTCTCGCTAAGTCCGACAAATGATGCTGTGAAGGCAATCAACGTGATATACGACTAGCTTTTCGTACGCAGCCGCCCATTCGTATTTCTCATTCACGGAAGTCGCAGATTCGAAACTATGGCTGGTTCGGACGGGGTTGAAGTAAGATATGACGTATTACTGAAGCCAGCAGCACAGGTAATAATAGCCGTGGTTACACCTATCCAAAATCCCCGGGGTTTTTGAGACACGGGGTTTTTCCGAACCAGAAAAAACACGGCGTTGACACGGCGAGCGGTTACACTACTTAAAATGCGATTGGTAATAAGTTCCGTATCCCGGCGATAGGGGCACTGCATGTAGGCAACTCTGCATAATTAAGTGGCTGCTGGAGGCGTGAAATAGCCTATACGCATGCGCTTCACTCATCAATTTGCATCGCCGTCTGTCGGGGTGCGTGGAACTAGAAATAGACACGGGGATTTTGCGGTTACACTACATAGAATCTCCGTGCTTAAAATAGCCCTGGCGTTGCCCCTTCGATATCGCTGGGGCTAATAAGCACGGGGATTTCAGACACGGGTCTATTTAGACCCGGCGATTTACAGGCGTAACCGCAAAATCCCCGGGGAAAGCACGGAGATTTATGTAGTGTAACCACAGCTATT
>NMRB01006073.1:0-12386 GCA_002633025.1 Notospermus geniculatus
TTCACGCTCGACTGAGTTTGAAAAGATTCGCTTCATAATCGGGCAATAGAGGGCTCTGTATTTTTTCAACAAAATTCCTGTGGCAAGGATTTCCTATAAAATGTCTAAGTTTTTCAGTGTGGCCTTGTTTCTGTCTGTGTTATTCCCATTTTTGGAACACACTGAAAAACAGATTCATTATTGTCAAGTCGCCGCTTTCCGTCAATCTGATTATAGACCGAACACTGTCCTGAATGCAAGCTGCCCAGAAGACCGGGTACCAGTCTAATCTGATTATAGTCACACTGGCACACGGGCCTCACTGGAAAACGTTACCAGGTTACACCGTCAGTGCTGGAGGATGGGCAAAGTGGTGGCGTCGGATACGGGTCCTTCACACTGAGCTGCGCAACAAACATGACAAACAAACAAAAATGTCTGAAAAAGGGCCTGCTAAACTGCCATGAACTGCTAAAACACGCGCGGAAAAACCAACAAAAAAGAACTGTCGGGGTGATTGTCGATCAGTTTTTCTCGTCATCAAAAGAGTTATCATCATCATCATTTATTTGGTCGAAGGACTACAGGCCTAGCCATGCTACGGTACGTCCTGTAGTGTGGCCTGTAGGCCTACCGTAGCCTGTTGCTGTTTTTCTTATTGATTCTCAGTGAAGTGTGTTAGGACGTGTGGTCCCCTAGTATAGTATCGAAGCACAATAACCTACACACGGTGCCTATAGGCGGCCTGCCTGGCCTAGGCCCCTAGGCTAGTTTGGTTCCCCAACCCACCGCTAGGGCTAATATGAAAAGATCAGTAATCTAGGGAACTCACGCAGACCATCCTTTACTCATCGCTAGGCCTAGGCCTTTTCCGATCCGCACCGAATGTCAGTGACATGTGGAGCCTGCAGCAGTCTGTTACGTAATCGGGGGGAGACCCCCGAACCCCCCCCCCCCCCCCCCGCTGAAGGCAGAATGAAATTGANCCCCCCCCCCCCCCCTGCGGCTGGCTGGCCTCTAGGCCTGTTCCTGCAAAATGCTGTTTTTCGTGACGCCGCGCACCGTGACGTGATGTGACGCGGCGGACGGCTGATTCCGGCCGCGGCGGAAAGGATGATGGTTTACGACATCCACAAAATCGCCATATTGCGTCAAGGTGTTGTGATTCACGGACTACACACTCTTTGTATTGTTTTTGTATTGATTTTGTACATTTTTATACGCACGTAACCATTATACTCACTTCGTGAGCCGCTTCGCGGCTCACTGCGTGAGTTATAAGAGGGTTCGGTATCGGCCTCGTTTGACCTTGACCCCATGCACCAGAATGTGTCTGACGTCACAGAGGATAGCCGTGCAGGCGCATGAGGCTCGGATTGTCATGTTGTGGGAGTTTTCACGTAAAATCGGGGTACCTGGGACACACTCTAGGCCTACACAGAGTGTGTACAGTATATAAATTTAATAAAAGAGACCTGGTTGGAAACAAGCTGAAGCAGCCCGACTCGCAACTTTGGGCGATGTTTTCACTTAGAAAAAAACAGCATGACAACCAGTTTATTATAGGCCTAGGCCTAGGCCTACCTCATTGGAATCCAGGGACTTGGCCCTCCCATTACTTTTTTTAGCCAAAGTAAGGCCATGGTTATTATATATTCTTTGGTTTACGGGCACAAAGATTTTGAACCCAGGTGCGGAGGACGGAATAAAAATTAAAAAAAACTTTGGTTCAGTTCAGTTTTTTTCATTTTCACCTTTTGAATGACAAGTAAGACAACTCGGAGGAAATAAAAAACCAAAAAATTCTTGACAAGTGCCTCTTTTCTGCTTCTTTCCGTCCTCGCTGCCAGGAAATAGGCGTACGTCAGTTGGTTTTATTTATTTTAGCAGTCGTGACAACTGAAATCAAGGTCAGCGGAAATATAAACAACTCCATTTATTTGTTTTTTTCTTAGAAGACTTTATTTGAAGTTCGGAGGCAATAAAAGAAACTGATTTTCCCAATTTTATTTTTTTTTCGGAATGGCATTTTGCCACGTCGGCGGGCCCGTAAACCAAAGAATAAAAAAAGTGTGGCCTAAAGAAAATCCCTATTGAACACACTTAGCCTAGGCCTACTTAACACTTATTGAACAATAGGTAATATTATTTTCTTTACTTTGGCTAAAAATAGTAATGGGAGAGCCAACCCTGGAATCCTCTCGATGTGTACTCCACTCTGAATGTCCTTTCATCACAAAATCATAGAAAAGCTTGTTTTTCAAAACGATAAAAAGTTGTCAGCCGCCATGTCCAGCCAAGCCATCTTTCCTACAGCCTCTAATCTATGTAAGATGAACGCTGATTGGTCAATGATTGGTCAACTTTTTAGCTCACCCGTGAGCTATAGTCGTCAGTCAGCGTCCGTCGTCCGTCGTCGTCGTCAGCCGTCGTCGTCGTCCGTTAGCAGGGCACGTTTCGTAACCGCTGGAGCTATTGATCTGAAACTTGGTACATATATACCCCTAGGTCAGATGACCTATGACACCAAGTTTCGGTCCGATTCGATTCTTGGCTTGGCCTCCAGGTGGCCAAAACCAAAAACACAAAAAGTGCAATAACTCCTTAACTAATGACTGGATCATCTCCAAATTTTTATCATAGGTGTATCTAATTAGGATACATAACATATTTAACGGGTTTTTGGTTTGACCTACTTTTCAAGGTCACAGAGGTCAAAGTTCGATAAAAGTAACGAACCAGCCGCAGTTCTTAATTATTTCACCGAGAGTCTTCATATCTTGCATAAACGTGTATTAGAGGGGTACCTTCAAAAATACCGAGTTTCGGCCCGATCGGACATCCAATATGGCCGCCAGGTGGCGTAACCTGAAAATCATCCAAGTGCTAAAACTCAGGAACGGCTTGACCCAGATTGCTCAAACTTGATATTTACCTCCCTCTTGATGACCTTTACAAGCACGTCAAATTTCGGCCTGATTAAACTTCCAATATGGCCGCCAGGTGGCGTAACCCGAAAGTCATCAAATGTGCTATAACTCAGGAACGACTTGACCCAGAGCGCTCAAATGTGCTATGTGGCTCCCTCTAGATGACCTTTATGTGCATGTGAAGTTTTGGCCCGATCGGACATCCAATATGGCCGCCAGGTGGCATAACCCCAAAATCATTGAAGTCCTGCAACTTGGGAATGACTTGACCCAGATTGCTCATAACTGACATGCACCTCTCTCTGTCATTACACTATTATGTTCAAACGGGTGAGCACATGGTCCATGGACCATTTCATTATCGTTTTGAAAAACAAGCTTTTCTATGATTTTGTGATGAAAGGACATTCAGAGTGGAGTACACATCGAGAGGATTCCAATGAGGTATAATAAACTGGCTGTCATGCTGTTTTTCTAAGTGAAAACACCGCCCAAAGTTGCGAGTCGGGCTGCTCGTTTCCAACCTGGTCTCTTACACTGTACACACTGTGTACAGTGTGTCCCAGATAGGCCTACCCCGATTTTACGTGAAAACCCCCACACACAATCCGAGCCTCATGCACCTGTGGGATAGCCTAGGCTACTGGTTCCCGGACCCGGTTCCAACATGTCCAACATACCGTGAGCTATGTTGGGATTGCGAACCAGTCTATTTTCTGTGACGTCAGACACATCGATTCTGGTGTGTGGGGTCAAGGTCAAACGAGGCCGATACCGAACCCTCTTAGCCCTAGCGGTGGGTTCGGGAACCAAACTAGGCCTAGGCCCTTGCTTCAGCCTATTCACGGGGTTACAGTCAGCCGTTACATTTTGCCGCTAGGCTACTGTGCGAACGCACGAAGCAGAAAACACCAAGTGCACAGAGTGGACTGTGAGTGTGCGCATGCGCAAGAAAGAAGGTAGACCTAATGTTTGAGTTGACCCGAGTAATAGAACGGAACGGTGCTTACGAGGAGCAGGCACGCTGTAGCCTAATACAGGTTTCTATGCGCAGCGAGAAGCAGCACCTGTGGCTGATGATTGTCATCAAAACTGATAGTGAGACCTAGAAACCCACCTGGCGGAGGATCGCTGTAACAATCTTGAACAAAAGCCGTCTCATTTGCTCAGCAACGCTTTCAACCACGGGCACAGATGGGACCTAATCATGTTTATGAACGCTAGATGGCGCAAACAGTCATCAACCAATCAGCGACCAGGGCCCAAATCCATAAAACCTTGCTAGCTTAGTTGGTTGCTAGAGGTTGTGTACATCGGCCTGTACAAACTGGGCACTTTAGCAGGCAACTAAGCCTGGCAAGGTTTTATGGATTTGGGCCCTGAATTTCATTTCACGCAACTAGGGAAAAACATGAAACATAAAAGTATTGGCTGATCGATCATTGGCTGGTTGATCGAGTCCGTTCGTCAACAACTGGTAGTGACATCTAGTGTTCAGAAACGGACTTTGGCACCAAGTGTTTCAGTGGTTGAGGGTGACAGCTTCGAGCGGAGGCTCATACCACTGAATTATTGAGTGTAATGTACCTTTGGCAAACCTGTGTTGTACCTTTTTCTGAGCAACGTGATCCAACTTGTTTTTCAGGATCACAGCAAATGCATGAAATGTCAGTCATGTCGTCGGAGCAAGTTAGAACGACGAATTGGCAGATAGGGCTGCAGTATCATGGGAAACACTGCTATTTTACTTATGTGCCTCAAGTCATCAAATTCATGACTTTAAATTTAAAGTTCGGGGACAGTAGTTTCAGGCTAGACATGTGCCTACAATTTAACTAAATTACACCTAAAAATCAATATTGTCAGCTGAGCGCATCGCCCATGGGCGACTTGTTCTAAGTGAAAACATCGCTCAAAGTTGCGAGTCGGACTGCTCGTTTCCAACCTGGTCTACCCCAATTTTACCTGAAAACCCCCACACACAATCCGAGCCTCATGCACCTGTGAGATAGCCTAGGCTACTGGTTCCCGGACCCGGTTCCAACATGTCCAACATACCGTGAGCTATGTTGGGATTGCGAACCAGTCTATTTTCTGTGACGTCAGACACATCGATTCCGGTGTGTGGGGTCAAGGTCAAACGAGGCCGATGCCGAACCCTCTTAGCCCTAGCGGTGGGTTCGGGAACCAAACTAGGCCTAGGCCCTTGCTTCAGCCTATTCACGGGGTTACAGTCAGCCGTTACATTTTGCCGCTAGGCTACTGGGCAAACGCACAAAGCAGAAAACACCAAGTGCACAGATTGGACTGTGAGTGTGCGCATGCGCAAGAAAGAACGTAGGCCTAATGTCTGAGTTGACCCAAGTAATAGAACGGAACGGTGCTTACGAGGAGCAGGCACGCTGTAGCCTAATACAGGTTTCTATGCGCAGCGAGAAGCAGCACCTGTGGCGGATGATTGTCATCAAAACTGATAGTGAGACCTAGAAACCCACTAGCGGAGGATCGCTGTACCAATCTTGAAAGCCATCTCATTTGCTCAGCAAAAATATAGGGACCTAGCTGCGCCTAGGCCTACTTCTGCAGTTTTATGAACAAAGTTGCAAATGTACCTACCGGTACACTCGTCCCCAGTTGCCTCGAGCTTAATACTAGTTACGCTCTCAACCACGGGCACAGATGGGGCCTAATCATGTTTATGAACGCTAGATGGCGCAAACAGTCATCAACCAATCAGTGACCAGGGCCCAAATCCATAAAACCTTGCTAGCTTAGTTGGTTGCTAGTTGTGTAATCGGCCTGTACAAGCTGGGCCATTTAGCAGGCAACTAAGCCTGGCAAGGTTTTATGGATTTCGGCCCTGTATTTCATTTCATGCAACTAGGGAAAAACATGAAACATTGTCTTTAAGTATTGGCTGATCGCTCATTGGCTGGTTGATCGAGCCCATGTTCGTCAACAACTGGTAGTGACATCTAGTGTTCAGAAACGGACTTTGGCACCAAGTGTTTCAGTGGTTGAGGGTGACAGCTTCGAGCGGAGGCTGATACCACTGAATTATTGAGTGTAATGTAGCCTACCTTTGGCAAACCTGTGTTGTACCTTTTTCTCTAGCAACGTGATCCAACTTGTTTTTCAGGATCACAGCAAATGCATGAAATGTCAGTCATGTCGTCGGAGCAAGTTAGAACGACGAATTGGCAGTTAGAATTCGGCGGTGTTCTTTCTTCGGATGTATGTGGGAATTTGGTCGTCGAATTGATCAAGTTTCTAGCATTCGAGCGACAACAAATACCTGCCCCATTCGATCACGTTGTTGCCGAACGCATACTCGACCACGTCAACATGAAGGAATCGCAGCAGCCAGCGTTGTTGAAGCAAAAAGTGATAGAAAGTCAGCATGGTCCAACAAGGCGAAGAACAGGCGAAGTCGAAGAAGAGCAGCGTGTGGGTATTCACTACCGGTAGGCCCTTGGCCTGGTATGTAGTAGGCCTAGGCCTACATAACATAGGGTATACAGTCATGACAGTAAAAATCCTAAAATGCCATTGCCAATTCACTAGGCCCTAGGCCCCTATAGATCGATGTCGTCGATTGGAACCTTATTTGCATAAATTGCATTAGTACAGACATAAAAAATCAGAGACGCGATACTTTCATGTCAACTTTTCGTCGATTTCAAGTCGACACAATCATGGTCCTCCAGCAGCATAATGTGACGTTGTTTGCAACACTGTGTGTGCCATGTGACTTCCATTCCACGACATCATCCATGCTGTTCTGTCAATCGCACACGTTGGGCCCCAAGTAAACAAGAACAAAACATTTAATTTTCAATAAATCATGTAAAAGTCTGATATTTTCCATTTGGCCCAATTGACGGTTCTCGGCCAAGGCCTATACATGTGTGTGGCCCGGCACAGCAAAATGAGTCGGAATGCGCACAGAAGAAGACCGAACATGTCCAAGGTGACACCAACCATGCCAACAGTTCGATGATTTCGGGATTGTCTGCCCATTGTGAAATTTGACTTCGTCGATTTCTGTAGTTGTTGTCTGGTGTCAATTCGGTCTTCTTCTCTTCTGTGCGACTTCCGACTCATTTTGTTGTGCCGGGTCACATATATGATAGATCAATCCCATCAATTGGGCCAAATGGAAATAAATCAGACTTCTACACGATTTATGTGAAATAAAATGTTTTCTTCTTGTTTAATATTTGAGGCCCAATGTGTGAATAGACTAGAGTAAGGTGGACAGTATTCTCCGCGGGTTTTGGTCTAAGAGGGGCGGCGGTGGGCGTGGTGCCGAGGGTACCGCGCGAGGCACCAAAGGCCCCTTATGGCAGGAGGTCTGGGGGCCCTCCCCCAGAGAAATTTGGATTTTAGGTTCTCTGAGATGCGTTTTCTGAGCATCTGAGACGCATAATTGAGCGATCTAAATCATAAATATTAGGGCGAACAAATTTTTAAGTGGGGCGGTCCATTTTTAGCTCACCCGTGAGCTATAGTCGTCAGTCAGCGTCCGTCGTCCGTCGTCGTCTGTCGTCGTCCGTCGTCGTTCGTCGTCGTCGTCGTCGTCCGTTAGCAGGGCACGTTTCGTAACCGCTGGAGCTATTGATCTGAAACTTGGTACATATATACCCCTAGGTCAAGCCACCTGCACGAAGGAATAAAACTAGTTTGCCGACCATATTTGTAAACAAACCAGCTTGTTTACAACTTCGGCGTCTAACTCCTTTAAGCGCCATCTATACTGTTGCGCCCTCATCATCCCATATTAATTTCTAGTGTTATAGTGTTGGGCTTGCTAGTGGTGTTCTATCATGCATAAACGAGTGTGGGATGTTGAGGGCGCAGTCCACAAATGCCTCATATGTAAGTGTCACATTTACAAAACGTAGCGTTTTGCAGCGCCCCCTACAGGTGGCGCCCTCATCAGCCCACCGATATTCCACAATTTTCCGGAGCTCCTTCCATCGTAGATTGATATCCATCAAAATGAAGGCGGGCTGTTGTGGGCGCATTGAGATATTTCAATTTCAAAAACAATTTTTTTTTAAAGTGCAATTTTGACCCTCAAAAAGTGGACCCTTCCAGAGACCCTGGAATGAAAACCGTTGGGTTCCAGGACCTGAAAATTTGGGTTTTTTCCTATCTACTACAGGCCTTCCAGCAAAAAAAAATTCAGGCACATTTGAGGGGGTCATATAGCACCCACCGCCTGAATCTTATAAAAATTGGCTCTTAAATTGCATTAGAACAGACATAAAAAATCAGAGACGCGATACTGTAGAATTGAAATCAATGACTTTCAGGTCAAATTTTCGTCTGAGATTTCAAGTCCACACATCATGGCCTGGCACAGCAAAATGAGTCGGAATGCACAGAGAAGAAGACCGAACATGTCCAAGGTGACACCAACCATGCCAACGGTTCGATGATTTTGGGATTGTCTGCCCATTGTGAATATTTGACTTCGTCGATTTCTGTTGTTGTTGTCTGGTGTCAACTTCGGCCTTCTTCTGTGCGACTTCCGACTCATTTTGTTGTGCCAGGTCACAATTGGGCCAAATGGAAATAAATCAGACTTCTACATGATTTATGTGAAATAAAATGTTTTCTTCTTGTTTAATATTTGAGGCCCAATGTGTGAATAGACTAGAGTAAGGTGGGCAGTATTCTCCGCGGGTTTCGGTGTAAGAGGGGCGGCAGTGGGCGTGGTGCCAAGGGCACTGCGCGAGGCGCCAAAGGCCCCTTCTGGCGGTAGGTCTGGGGCCCTCCCCCAGAGAAATTTGGATTTTAGGTTCTCTGAGATGCGTTTTCTGAGCATCTGAGACGCATAATTGAGCGATCTAAATCATAAATATTAGGGCGGACAAATTTTTAAGTGGGGCGGTCCATTTTTAAGAGGGGCGGATTTTGCCTTCGGTATTTTTAAGAGGGGCGCGCCACCAATTATTTAACTGTGTGGAGAACACTGGGAATGTACCTTTGGACATGCAATGATCAGCTTCTGATTGCAGATTATTTTGCTGAAGATGGTTCCTTATCATTTCAGAATGCCGCTGCTTGTAACGAAGTCGGTGCAAGTCGGAAGGTCTTCTCTTTGAATGACAGGAAAATCATGAAGGCTGTCCAACAGATGGAGGAAATATTACGAAATGTTCAAGAAGCATTCAAGAATACCTCTTGTATTGAACAGGTTTTACTGATATTTGGTAGTACCCCAGTCAGTCCGAAGGAATCATATCTCATCAAGCTTCCTTGCCCAGGATTATACGAAGGAGAACTTTTGTCCGCCAAAACCTGCAAACAGGAAGTCTTCCGAAAGCTAGTGTCCTGTGACTTGTTCTCTGATTTGCAACAACTGAGTCCGACGAACTTAATTGTGCTGATTCATGCGCCAAGAAATTCCGGTCTTGAGTGGTTCCAACCAAAAGTGTCCTTCAAGGTACCAACGAGAGGTCGAATATTTGAATTGAGCCTTTTGTCAAAAAGTGAACTTTGTAGTGCTGAACTAACACAAGCTGGTTTCAGTGAATTGGAAATTTCTGGTATATAAAGCCATTGGAGGAAAGCATAGATTTAGGTGAAGCGGAGTGGACGGCTGACAAAAATCTCTTCAATGACAATTCTGAGTGTATGGAACATTGTTCTGAAGATGTAGGTGAACTGCCAAAGCAAATGAACTGTTGTTCTCAGGAATTCTCACCGGATGCTGGTAATGATCATCTTTGTCTTGCAGATAAGGAACTTGTGTGGTTCCAAGCACCTATCAGTGCAAGGGGTTTTAAGATAAAGAGTAGGATGCAGGGGCTTGGTGGTGATATCTGGAGTTAGTTGACATGTTCTGAGCCGACGTGGACTGGAACTCTAAAGCTGTGTTCACACTCAAACCGACTTGAAAGCGTTTTCCGTAAAACGTTTTACGGAAAATGCTTTTGACCAAAAACGACTGCGCCACACTACAGTCACAAAGCGTTCTCAAATCGCTTTAGGGCGCCGGAATGCAGTCGAGTCAGACTGTGCTGCCATCTATGAATGGTATTACTATCATTCCAAGGTCGATGCACCAATTGAAGAATTTTTCCCCGTTTTGCGTTTGTCGGCCCAAAGTATGTGCGAATCTATGGCGCATGCGTACAACACTTAGAGGGCCACATTCAAAAGTGTTTTAGCCGAACCGTTTCAAGTCGTTTTGAAACCACTTCTGGAACCGTTTTCGTTAAAACGTTTTCAAACCGTTTTAAGAGGCCTCTAGTGTGGCACCCTAAACCGTTTTAACATCTTAAAACGTTTTCTACTGTTTTAAAAGCCCAGTGTGAACGCGACTTAAATTGGGTTTACACTATTCAACTTGTTAAAAGCTGTTGAAAGTTGAAAGGTGTTGAATGTTGTTGAAAGTTGTTGCCCCGTCTAAACCCCTTTCAACACCACAATTGCCTCTTAGGACAACTGCCCCAGCTGGACAATTGCCCTCGTAGGACAACTGCACCCCAGACAATTCCCCCAGGACAATTGCCCCCATAGGACAATGGGCTACCTGGGGGGCAGTTGTCCTTGGGGGAATTGTGTAGGTGGCAGTTGTGCTAGGGGGGAATTGTCGGGGGGCAATGGTCCCAGAACCATTTCATGAATTTCCACTTCTTTCTAAGTTTAGTATACACCAAAACTCATTAGGGACACACACCGCATGAGCTACTGCAAAATCTTGTCCGCAGTCAGGTGTACTTCACTGCGGACAGAAATTAGGTCATCCAGGTGTGTTGTGTGTATTTATATATTGTGGTATGCAGGGCTGGCCTAATACATTATTTTCGCAGTAGCTCACGCGGACTGTGTCCCTTATGTCCATCGGTCTAACGTCATACGCTAAAATTCGCCCTTGCAGCAGGCGATATTTGTGGTACCAACCATCTACGTCCTGGAAATGAAGTCCAATTTCGTATTTTGTACTTCTTGTTTCGTCAGATTTGCGAAATTTCACCATTAGCGAGGTTTCGCAAATTGGTCGAAACACGAAGTACGAAATACGAAATTCAACTTCATTTCCAGGACTGGTTGGTAGGCCTACCACAAATGTCTCTGCTGCTACATGTGTAGTATGTCTTTTCGCATATCATGTACGACCGGGAGAGTTATGGTGCATATCTAGAATTTTTAAATTTCCACTTTTATCTTCGACTGGAAGCGAAAGATAAATTTCAAAGTTCAACATACACCGTAACCCTATCGGTTTATTAACATCATACGTACCGTACCCGGTACTCTAAAAGACCCTCTTGCAGTAGGCGATATTTGTCGTACAAACCAATTTCGTGTTTTATACTAAATGTATCATCAGATTTGCGAAACCTCACAATTATACTATTTCACATGGGTCATATTTCTGCAGATATTCGCTGGTTCAATGTATGAACTTGCATTTTTGAAGGGGATGATAATGTAATATTGCAAGTATGAAGAATGTTTTTAACAATAAAGACAATCTTAAAGGTGGATCATTTACTTGGTAAATTTCTAATTCATAAACCGAATTGTACCACACTTGTGTCAGAGAATGTAGGCTACCCNCCCCCCCCCCCCCGCCCGCCTTGATATAGGATGCTTCCTCCGCAACCGTACATACATTTCAGGCCCGTTTCTATTACAGCAGTTTCCGCCACGGTTTGCGGTGAGAGGTGTGGTTTTGACAGGGTATTGGGAGAATTCTTCAATGGTTTAACAACACTAACGCCCCAATATCCTAGTGCCTGTGGAAATCGCACCGCTCGCCACAAAACACCACGAAAATGGAGAATGTGTGTAAGGCGGGGGAGGTTCATTGACACACGGACTCGGTCCGTTTTCAGTCCATTTGCCCCTAGTTTTCCGGATAAGACGACCCTGATCTATTTTTACGGACTTGGTTCCATATTTATGAAGTCTTCGCAACTTTGCATTCACGCAAATCTATTGTTTGGCTGCACATGCCCTATTGTTCACTGACTGCCTTACAATAGATTTGCGTGAACGCAACGTTGCGAAGGCTTCATAATGGCCCCTGAATCAGACACAATCCGTGTGCCAATGAACCCCGCTTAAAGCGGGTTCCCAGCTAGCATTGAATGTTGGCCCGACGTTGTCTAAACGTAACGTTGAATGTTGGGGCAACATTCAACGTGACACACGGATTTTGTCCCATTTATGAATAAGGTCCCAGGTCCGTAATAGATCAAATAGGGTACCGGTACCCCTATTCTAAGTGTTTTTCGGGAATTTTTTCGCGAACAGTGCTGCCGAAAATGACCCCTTTTCCCGAAAATTGGAACGAACTTGCGGTATGGTTGACCCCTGAGTGGGGGGGGGGGGGGGAAGTCTTCATGTTTGTATTACAACTGACCAAAAGAAAGGTGACTAGGCCTACAGCAAACAGATTCACAGTTGAATGGCTACCAGGAGACGCTGCAGCTGCCAAGCCTAGGGCTTTACAAC
>NMRB01006075.1:3467-14706 GCA_002633025.1 Notospermus geniculatus
TACCATGGTAGTAAATAATTATTACCTAGGTAAGAATTCGCACTTCCGTTTCCGAAGTACGAATTCTTACCTAGGTAATAATTAAATACTACCATGGTAGTAAATAATTATTACCTAGGTAAGAATTAAATACTACCAAGGTAGTAAATAATTATTACCTAAGTAAGAATTACATATTACCTTGGTAGAAAATATTTACTAGCATGGTAGTAAATAATTACAGCATGGTGGATTTATGGCAGGGACGGCTTGCGATAGGTGAGCAGATCGGCCTTCGATGATCGAAGATGGTACTGCACATGCCACCAATTTGTACCTTTGTATTATTTGTAAAGATACACTCTTGTACCTTCATGTAAGGTCTAAGAATATGAAATAGAAATCGGGTTTCCAAGGTGAACGACATTGCTTCCTACCAGAATCGAACCCTCGCATATGGCGTCAATCGCCAGACTAAAGGGGCACACGCCTTAAACCACTAGGCCAAATCCCCATCTTAAAGCTGAACCCCAAGCGGCAGAGGTAGAAATTACGAACAGCCACAAGGCACTTCCAAACTACCTCTGAAAACGATACACCCTCTCGGACGGTCACAGTTGGTTTCACTTGCCACCACGGTCTTGATGAGAAAAGAGATCTCAGCACAGCTGCCAAAATGAGAAAAAACGAAAAGTAATCTGTGATGGCACCGAGATTCGAACCCACAACCCTCTGATCGATTCGCCAACCTCTTTCTGTACGCGCCACGAAGACTGCTTGCCCACAACGACGCCGATCTACAATAAAGGCGCTGTGGTTTTGAAGATCTCCATGAGGAAATAAAACGATCGGAATTGTCGTCATGCAAGTGCAAGCAGTCTTCGTGGCGCTTACAGAAAGAGGTTGGCGAGTCGATCAGAGGGTTGTGGGTTCGAATCTCGGTGCCATGACAGATTATTTTTCGTCTTTTCTCATTTGGCAGCTGTGCACGACTGTTAGAAGTCAATGCATACAGTGGAAAAGGTCCGGAACGAAATTTGATTGGCTGGAGCCCTAATTTGGAATATAATAGGAATTCCCTTAAAAATTAAGTCATGCACGTCGACATGGTTGAGGCCTACAAAAGGAAACCACAGTAACGAGACGCGTGCACGTACAATACAACTATTGGTTCCTACCAAATATGGCAAACAATGGTTTGAATACAAAGAAGTTAACATAGATATTTTGGGCGAAAGGATTTTGTAAAATCTCCGACAGCGACCGGCTGAACGACAATGTTTATATGCAGCGGGAATTCCCTTCTTCATGATAACGTTATTATTTTTCCGCGATCTTATTCCAAGATTCAATGAATTGCATCGACTCTCATGCGACTNTTGTAATGAAAAGATGTCAATAAATTTTCGACGGCGTTTTATTCAAAGGGATTTCAATTGGACACGTTCATGAGAGCTACCCTAGCCGTCGGGTCATGTTTTTTTTCGAATACGAGTTGAGAACGTCACGTGAAAGTGACATGCTTCCATGTGAAATAATCTGATTGATTATCGACTATGACCATAACCATAACAATTTTTTTATTATCCAACTGTTGCTAACAAATTTTCACAATTCGTGTTTGAACAAAAACACGAATCGACGGCTTGGGTAGCTCTCTTGAATGTACGACTGAAACTGGCTATTTGTATTTTGCGGAACGGGACGGAACAATGACCAGGGCCGAGGTTGTGCCTTTCCGTTCCGCAAAATACTGATTAGACATGCAAATCTGTACTATGCGGAACGGAACAACCTCGGCCCAGGTCACTGTTCCGTTCCGTTCCGCAAATTACAAATAGCCACTTAAACTGCAATCTCAATTCACCATTCGCATTCTGTTTCTAGGTGTGACACTGAACGAAACGACCAACGCTAACCTGGCATTCCATTGGCTGCCACTATGAGGAACCCGGATGTTACAAATAGCCACTTAAACTGAAATCTCAATTCACCATTCGCATTTTGTTTTCTAGGTGTGACACTAGACGAACCGACCAACTCTAACCTGGCATTCCATTGGCTGCCACTATGAGGAACCCGGATGTTACAAATAGCCACTTAAACTGAAATCTCAATTCACCATTCGCATTTTGTTTTCTAGGTGTGACACCAGACGAACCTACCAACTGTAACCTGGCATTCCATTGGCTGCCACAATGACGAACCCGGATGTATACCGAACGAAAAGACAGTGATGCAAGCCTTGATTGGCTGTTTCAAGCCTGGTCATCCTCACGCGCATGCGTGCGGAGGTCAATCAGAATGGAGGCTATGGGTGACTCGGGAAGTCCTTGCGCAGGCGCACGGACCTCCATGGAAAGATCCGATCAGAAGACCTCCGGGAAGTGGAAAGGACAACCACGTGATCGGCCATCATGCGCAGGCGCAAGTGATAAAACCGGAAGCTCTTCAAAGCCGCTGAAAAAAGGGAAATATTGGCGGCGTAATTCATGCCAAAACCAAAGGAAAACAGGGTTTAAAAACTATTTGGATGTCAACTACTCTCACCTCTCGGCTATTGCAAATTGTATGAGATTATTTATCTTGGTGTATGTTTTTGCGCAATGTTGCCTATCGTCTTGCGCAAAACAGTTATACAAGGCCGCCATCTTTGTTCCTGGCGACTGCAGCAGCGCCACCTATCGAGATTACCTAAAAACAGTGGAATATTCATTCGAAGTCGCAAACAAAATGTATCCTGAGTTTTCTGTGGATTATGTGATGCAAAAATCCTGTGATATTGCCTCGACAGTTGAAAAAATGTCGGAAAGTTTCAGCAATACATCACTCGTCGCTGTGTTGGAACATGGGAACTATTTCATATGTCGGATGTACAGTCAGTTCCCGAAGCGTAAAGTCCCCTTTATTTCGTCGAGCTGCTCAAAAGGAGAACACTTTGCCATGACGTCATCCTCGGCAACTCGAAGCGCAAATGCATTGATATCAGTTCTGAAGTACTTCAGATGGGGAACATTACTGATTTTAACAGAAAATCTGGACCCGATGCGTGGAATTTGTCGGGAAAGCGCAATTCGCCTGGCGGAGGTGGGGTTCAAAATAGTTTTAAAGGAATTAGATACTACCTCGATCAGGGACAAGAATACGTTAAAGGCAGTGCTTTCGGAAGTGGACACAAGAACGAAAGGTAGGCCCTATTTTCTTATGTTAAAGCGAGTTGGTAATTTGGCAAGAGAAACAGACGTAGGGTAGGGACACACCTACGCGAAATCGCATGCGACAGGGCAACGCATGCGCAAAATGCTTTGAAAACCTTTTTTTGCGTGCAGTGCGGCGGAAAAATAAAGCCTTTACCGCGTCGCGTCAACGCATCGCATTAGATATATCTCCAGCCTAAAGCCGCCCATACACGGCGCAATATTATTGCACAATATGGGGCCCAAATGGGTGGTCGTGTGCTTTTCGCATGGTGGGTAGAAGAAAGATTGGCAATAATATTGCCCATTGTGATCCTCATATTGTGCAATAATATTGATCGTGTATGGGTCGCTTAAAGCGACCCAAACACGATCAATATTATTGCACAACATGGGCTCAAATTTGGGGCATGTGCTTCTGACATGATGGGTAGAAGAAAGATTGGCAATATTATTGCCCATTTTGAGCCTCATATTGTGCAATAATATTGTGCATGTATGGGCGGCTTTAAGCCAATGTTCCAAAAACGGCTTTACCCTACAGCCGTAGTCACCTGCACACAGCGTCGCAGCCTTATTCAGGGCGAAAGTATGTGTACGACCCGAATATCGCTGCTAGCATCAAATACGAGTCAGGGTAAAGTTCAGGCTGATTTGTCATGGGGCATCGATGCTTTAATTCGTCCGCACATTATTTCTTAATGTTGTTTCCTTGTTTCACTCGATCACCCGTTCAGTCACCGCGACGCTATCCCCTCGTTTATTACAGGCTAAAATAAAAATAATGGAAAAAAACGCTTTATTATTTTACCGCCGACATGCTGGACGAAACTTGCCTGACGAAAATAATTCACAGCGGTTGTAACAATCATTCTCGTTCCCATTCATTGAGTCAATTTTATTATATTTTTGTGCATTTTTATTTTTTTCATAGCCGCCTGCTACATGCTTTGACAAATATAATAAAAATAATCAAATAATTACAATTATTTTTATATTTATTTTCCACCCTCCTGTCAAGGTTTCCGCGAAAATGAAATGAAAAAAATATTTTTATTTTCCTCCCTCCTGTCAGGGGTTTCCAGGGAAAAAATCCGTAAAACAACAAATAAAATAATTGTGGCCTAACCATTGGTTCCACCAAAAATAGATAGGCATGCCAAAAATGTACAACTAAATTTTTCACCAAAAAGCCCCGTCGTTGTCCGTTAGCAGGGCACGTTTCGTAACCGCTGGAGCTATTGATCTGAAACTTGGTACATATATACCCCTAGGTCAGATGACCCACGACCCCAAGTTTCGGTCCGATTCGACTTTCAGTTTGGCCACCAGGTGGCGGAAACCAAAAACACAAAAAGTGCAATAACTCCTGAACTAATGACTAGATCATCTCCAAATTTTTATCATAGGTGTAGCTAATAAGGATACGTAAACGGGTTTTTGATTTGACCTACTTTTCAAGGTCACAGAGGTCAAAGTTCGACAAAAGTGACGAACCTGTCACAGTTTTGTCAAATTATTTCACTGAGCGACTTCATATCTTGTATAAACATGCATTGGAGGGGTACCTTAAAAAATACCAAGTTTCGGCCCGATTGGACATCTAGTTTTGCCGCCAGGTGGCGTAACCTGAAAATCAAGTAAGTGCTATAACTCGGAAACGGCTTGACGCAGAGTGCTCAAATTTGATATTTACCTCCATCTAGATTACCTTTACATGCATGTCAAATTTCGGCCTGTTTTGACTTCAAACACGGCCACCACGTGGTGTAACCCCAAAATCATCAAAGTGCTGTAACTGAGGAATGCCTTAACCCAAAGCGCTCCAATGTGCTATGTGGCCCCCTGCAGATGACCTTTATGTGCATGTGAAGTTCCGGCCTGATCGGACATCCAATATGGCCCCCAGGTGGCATAACCCCCAAATCATCAAAGTCCTGCCTTGGAATGACTTGACCTAGATTGCTCATTCATAACTGATATGTACCTCCCTCTGTCATTAGACTATTATGTCCAACCCGGTGAGCACATGTTCCATGGACCATTTCATTTGGAGATTCACTGGAGAAATGGTGGCGATAACCCTCCCGAAGGAGACGGATTTCAGCCACAGCAACCTCTCAACTCGCACTCGGACCCCTCGGTGTGTCTTTCATCAGCCATGTCTTCGTGAATATGGACAAATTCTTCCGCACCTAAAAGTTTTTACACTCTGCGCACTCAGATATTGCGTAATGTTAAATAAGAATGAGAGGACGAGAACCGGTCACTGCGTGAGTAGTTAGGCCCCTGTAATGATCGTTATTGTGACACCATCATATCTCCGCCTTCTTTTTATTCACAATACACTAGCCTCACGCTTGACCGCTCTGCCACCACCAATCAGCGGGAGGACCTAACTGAACAAAAGACCCATGCTTTCGCGCCGTCAGTCACGTGCCTGTAAACCAATTAGCGCCAAGCTTACAGTTCCGAAACGTAGACGTAATGCCACGTACGTTGAGATATGAGAGAGATCTTGTAGGACCTAGGCCTACGTCCGGATTGTACGCTTACCGTATCAGCCCTCCTCGGCGTCAAGGCCGAAAATGGGCAGGGGCGTCACGTATTTAGGAAAAAACAACGTAGGCTCCTACCGATAGACCTACTGAGATTCACATGTCAGCTATCTTACCCCATCTGTGGTTCTTGCAACAAAACTGCAGAAGAGAGCTCTCACTTAGGGCGATCGCCACATTTTGCCTTGAGACCCCAAGATCTACGGCCCCACCAAGTGAGTTGAGCACCGCCCCCAAAAACACACTGCATGAATTCTCTGCCGGTATCACTATATGTACATAGGCCTACCTCTTATGCCTCCCGCTCCATGCATCATCGATCGATGCGCCTGTGCGATTAAGCCTATCCATAAGGCTGGGTTTACATAGAGCGACACGAAATACGATCGCACGTCCAGATTTCCTACAGATTGGCATAACAGAAAACACTGACGACTGGATAAAGTCTATCCACAGTTGATTATAATGATTCCGATCTCATATTCCATATATTCATTCTCATACAGGACAAAGGCAACACACAGTAAAGGCAAAGCAAAGGGCTAAGCTGAGGGAAAGTTAAGGGTTGAGTTAAGGGTTGACTAAAGGGGCAGAGACTCAGTACTCTTGTGATTCCGCTATCATTCTATTTGGAAGATAAGAAATAAAGAAATCCTTTACAAACCATAATACGTCTCTGACCTGGATGGCAGCACTGTACCATGCCCCAACTCCACTTATATATATATAGATTCTACAAAACTATCAATGGAAACATATCATCAAAATCTCCAACATCATTCAGGCTCAATAAAGTAATGTAAATGTGCGCACCACGAGTAAAGATTACCAATATGGAGACACCATCACATTCGCCCTAACTCCCAAGCGAATGTTAAGAACTGATCAGGTTCTATACACTTTTAATGAATTAGCTAAACCAAGGGAATCTTGGAGCAAGAGTTAATTCATTTTATTCATACCAAACATTACCTAGATACTTCAACTAACTTACACTACACTGTTAGAAAAAACAGTAGATTTTACAGAAATTTTTTTACAGAATCAGTTCGTAAATAATAATAATGGGATTTTTTGGTAATTTTACAGCAAAGTCCTTCTTAAAACATATTTTCCCTGTCATTTACAGAATTCACATGTTAAAATACAGGATACATTCTTTTTTTCCTGTAAATTTACGACAATTTCTGTAGTTCGTGTTCTTAAAACGAAACATATTGTAAAAATTTCTGAGTTTCGGCCATTTTCAGATGGTTATCAGTATCAGTTTCACGATGTTCCATTTTGATTTTCATCCCCTGTAATAATAATGAGTTATGGTATCATCTAAATGAGCCATGAAAAGTGGAACAGAGTCCAAGAACTCAAAACAGTCAGGACTTAGGAAGTGGCCCTGCCAGCTCAGAAGACGAGCGATCATCATGCACGTGGCCTTAGGCTGGCGCGCAGCACAGGTAGGGCCTATATCATTCAAAATGACCGATTCGAAAAAAAACGTGCCTGTACCCGTAGGCCTAGGGCTTAGCCTAGGCCTAAGCACTAGCCTAGACTACTAGATATAGAGCAGCACGTTGGTATCGAGGAAACAGGTAGCTAGCAAACCAAAAGCATGAAATACCGGTACCGGTACCCGGTACATTGGATGGATTGATTTTTTTAAAATGACTGATCCCACAGTTCACATGAGATATATGCCTCGTGGAAAAGCAGCCTCCTTGTCTTTAGTTTAGCCTATCATGCTTTTTATCGTCCAGGCATGGCAGGCCTTTCCTTACATGTACGACGATCCTTGGACTTTTATTATTGACACGATGTTTGAGGTTGTTACCAGTCTACACCATCACGGTAATGCGTGACTGTACATTCGCCTGTACAAAATGTACGGCCCAATTTTCAAAAACGTTTAACTTCTTTAAAAAACTTTTAATTGAAAAAAATCGGCCATATTCATGTTGAACACACATAACTCGATATATTAAGGAAGAATTTTAATTTTTTTTTCAATGCTGAATTTGTACACAATTCTGTGTGTAAAAATTTGGTTTCCACAGAAGGTTTTCACGCTGTAGCGTGATTTCACGGCCTAGCGTGATGGTGTAGACTGGTTACTGACAATGTTCGGGAGTCGAACAACACACGGTTAGGCCTACCTGGTTGACAACACACGTAGAGCTTCCGAAGTTCGGAAGCTCTACGTGGGGTCCTACTAAAGGACCGCTCTACGTGTGTTGTCAGTAACTATTTACGCACTGGCTATTCGTACCGTCACGGTGCAAATAACGCCAAACCAGATCTTATTCACACCGTCGTAAACAGCCAATCAGAGAGCTTCATTATCAAGGCATGCCAGATGAAGTTTACCGGTATCATCTCGCACAATGCCGGATTTTGTTGCAATATTCTTGATGAAAACGTTAATTTATAACCACTACCAGGAAAAAAGTTTTATAATCAATGCTTTGGGGCAAGGTAGGCCTACTAAGGTATCTAATGATTCCCCACAGTCCGCAGCATGAGCCTCAGTGGCCGAGTGGTTTGCGTTGGTGGTTATCAAACGGAAGGCCGCGGGTTCGAGCCCCGTCGTGACAGTTCTGTTTTAATTTTCATTTAGTTCTTCTTTTCTTTTAGTTCTTTCACCTCCTTTTATTCTATTTTTTCGTCTTTTATCGATATCGTGATATCGATCCATGTGACTGTCGGAAAACGGGGAACTACGCAATTCTTGAGCCAATTTTTTTTTAAAAAAAATAAAGGCCTAGCCCTACTAGGCCTGGCCAAGGCCTATGAAAAATATTTTATCATCAGACAGCAGAGGCCAACTAACATTTTATCATTAACTGTGAAAGATGGGGTCACTGGACCCCGCCAAAAGGAAAAAAATTGCCCAGGCTAAAATATCATTTTAGATCTGCTGCCCACAGTCGGGGGAGTCGCACTGTCCGAGTTACGGTGCAGAAATTATACATCACCGTCACGGTACGAATAATCATTCCCCACGCACTATTCCCACCGTGACGGTGTAAATAAGAGCTATTCCTGCACTATTCACACCGTCACGGTACGAATAAGAACCGGCAGCGCACTATTCACACCGTCACGGTACGAATAAGAACCGACAACGCACTATTCACACCGTCACGGTACGAATAAGATCTGGTTTGGTGTTATTTGCACCGTCACGGTACGAATAGCCCCGGCCAAC
This sequence comes from Notospermus geniculatus, assembly GCA_002633025.1. Lineage (NCBI taxonomy): Eukaryota > Metazoa > Nemertea > Pilidiophora > Heteronemertea > Lineidae > Notospermus > Notospermus geniculatus. The sequence continues at coordinate 12,404 of NMRB01006075.1, forward strand.
TATTTAACCGTCAGTAACCTCAATTCAAACATCGTCAATAATTTGATGAACAACTCCCCAGATCCCCGTGGGAAGAGTCACTGACACTGCACTCTCACTCTCAGAATACCGCATTTAGGCCCAGCCTACGTGAATTTTAACCAAGTTCTCACTGCTTCTCGCTCATTTTTCGTACATCATCATGTACAAATTTGAATTTTGTGTTGTACATCATCAATCTGAACGTCAGAGAACGATTCGTGCCAACATCGTATCTCTGACGTATATCGGACAGCGCCATATTGCTCCGGGATCTACTTCTTCGGTTATGCTCGACAAGACTGTTCAAATCTATCGATCTGAATGATCAAAGTTACCAATTAGGGATTGTGAGTGTTGCTACACATAGAAAAATGAGTTGAAGCATGTTACCTTACCTGATGAAGGGTCACTCACGCTGTAGCAGCAGGTTGAACTTCTCAAGTGGTGAAGTGAAGGCTGGTCGGCCATTTTGTTTCGACATTGTAACGTTGTCCCTCCTCGATGTTATCACTGCCTAAAATGCGGGCTAAAATGTGCCTTAATCCACTGAATAACTTCAGATTCTACAATAAATAAAATTATCCCACCGATATAATGCGCAAAGAACCCATTTATACGTGAAAAAGTATCAGCATTGGTCTGCACTATATCATCAAGTGCGGACGGTTACGGTCAATGTCACAGACGACCCACTCACTGCGGCGAATCACTGAATTATCTCGTGATTTGCGAGATGATTACTACGCCGAGGCTCCTATATACAGTCGAGGTAGGTTACGATGGCCGCCCGAATGTAGCCGAGTACCTCCGAAGATGACGTCGATTGGTACATCATGACATGTGCTTCACTATGGGTAAACAATGTATTGTAAATGTTGTGTCCTACGTGTTACCAATTCCTTCGTAGCCGTGCATCCATCTTCGGCTGCCGAAGACAGAGCGTCCGATAGTCTTGTATGGGGCGTTCAGTCAGTTGTTGGCCTCGTTTCAATGATCGTGATTTCTTCTTCAAATTACTAGCAGGCCATGTAAGAAAATTTGCAATGCTGAGGACAGGGGCAGATGCAGGATTCCCGGAAAGGGTAGCGTAGCATGCACGGGAAGGGGCAGGCATGGCAGGGGCCAGTCACCCCAGAAAATTTTCAAAAATAAAGATGCAAAACGTGTTTTCCAGGCACCTGAAGCACAAAAACCACCCCTCTGCCTCCATGGGGGGGGGGGCACTGTGCACCTATCCGCTACTGGCATGACTGGAGGGGGGAACTATATTGGATTGACAGGCTAGGCTCCTACCCCAGCTCAGAATTTCTGAAACCCTGCATGAAGCAACAAACAAAAATTAGATTACATCCAAGTGCACTTTAATTTTTCACATATACATGTACATGTAGTTTGGACAGAACTTTTATACTGTCAGTATAATTCCTCCAAGGACAGAATATGGAGGGCCTACCATAAACATGACGAATCTCGTACCGGGTAGGCCTACTCCAAGAACAATGAACTTCACACAATCTGGATTCATTGCTCTACATTTGCATGTTGTCCTCGCTTTAGTGTTACTGGTAACTTGACCATAGCTTATACAAATATACATGTAGGCCCCCTAACTTTCAGTAAATCAAGAAATCTGTACAATACCGTAACTGACAATGGCACTTTAAAGCCAAACTGTATTGAATTCGGATAGTGCTTCGGATAACATGCTTACATCCATGTTCTTTGTGGGTATCATGCTGATGAACATAATGAAAGCCAGGTAAATAAAGTCATGCCAAACTTTCAACCTTTCCAATACTGGTCCGGACGAAATCTTCACCTGCCCTGAAAATCTCAGGCCTTTCCATTTGACGGGCGCGAAAACGCATGCGCTTCGCAAACAATAGAATTTCTATTGTTTGCGAGGCGCATGCATTTTCGCGCCCGTCAAACGGAAAGGCCTGAAATCTCCAGCAATACTCTGTAATAAATAATATCAAGCCACCTGATGCGAAACCTACACAGACTGAGACCCGGTGTGGCAGGGATCAGTGTCCCCCTGGAATCAAAGTCCTATGTTGGCTAGATTTCCTAGGACATTGATTCCTGTCATACCCGTCTTACTGGCATTCCACTACAGAAACACTGGTGCCAGTCCGGTGTAACGTTTTTCAGTGAGGCCCGTGAGCCAGTGTGACAATACAATACATTGACGGAATAAGCGGCGACTTGACAACGGGCGACACACAGAGAAACAGCGAGTCCGTTTCCCAGGGTGTTCCGAACAAAGGGAATCACACAGA
>NMRB01006076.1:1987-14700 GCA_002633025.1 Notospermus geniculatus
AAAAAACTGCAGGGAGAGCTCTAATGTATTCTGACAGAGCGTAGTACATTTTACACTACGCTGACGTCGTGACGTCGTGCGAGAATCGTGGCGATGATTTGCGTTTTTCACATTCAATACAGTGGGGCTTTAACACCTCACAAGACAAGAGCTCAAATGTGTGTCTGCAGGTTGGCAATAGTAGTGGACAGCAGTGATAATAGGGAGGTTTTGGAATCGCCCGGTTAGGCCATACGACGACGTTTATCTAACGTCGTCGTAGGGCCTAACCGGGCGCTTGCGAAACCTGCCCTAGTAGTTGAGTAAACTGATGACCGATGATGATCACTTGCGACAAGCCCCTGCTTTTGCTGGAGCGGGTCACATATTTCAACATCTCCCTTCATCACATGAAGAACGTCCAGTGTATTTCTGTACGAAAAGGAAGACTTCTTACCTGTTCTAAATTGAAATTTTCTCTGATGCTGAGAAGGCCCCTGAGTTCTTGCTCCATTTGAAGCTTATAGGTATCCATGGCGATGGAATTCATATATTCAGCTTGCTGTTTGACATACTTGTTGGTGAGATTAGTGTTTATATCCATAGCAATTGCATATCGCTGGAAACCATTATAACTATCGATGAGCTCAACAGTTAGAAGTTTATGGGTCGTCAACACGACCAGTAGCACAGTTAATCCAACCGTGAACGCGAGGAGTATTTTTGGCAATATATATGAGTAACAAATATTCTTGAGATAGATTATGAAAGACTTGGGAGAGTTGGTCCTTTGGTGCATGACAATGTTTGATTGCGTCGTTTCATCCAAGGGACGAGTCCTAAGTGCGGTCGTGTCGCACTCGAGATGCATGGAATGCGTTTCGTCGGGTTCATCACTTATTTCTTTCGTATGTTTTAACTGATTTTTGAAATTTTCCAACTCGGTCCGCTCGGCAGTGCCCATCGCCATCCGCTGCGATTTAATTTCAGTGTGATCCCAGCCAACTTGGACCTTTTCTTGGAACCCACAACGAATTAATAATATGTTTACGTACGTCCGGAAACAACGATAGATGAAGAGAAAAGCGTCCAAGACTAGGAACACGTAGAAGAGCAACGACATGTTGAAGTTGTAAATGAGGATGTTTTCGTTCACGTTGTTAATACTGTACGCTGCCAAATGCGGGAGGTGATATCGCGGTCGTCGCATGTACTCCTCGAAGTTCGAGTTCGTTTCGAAGAAGTGGAATGAGTTGATGTCGGTGTTGTTTTGAACTGATGCGTTACAGTTGAACTCCAAGACGGGCTTGAGTCCTGACTCTGGGAACACGGAGAGGGATGGCATAATCGCTCGGAATCTGGAAAGATAAAGAGATGAAAGGGGTAAGTCAGATGTTACGGGGTCAGCTCAAAGAACAAGTGGAGTAAAGTGAATTGAGTAGTAAATGTCCTGGAAAATAGAAAAGGGGCTGTTCACTTAAGGCTCAATTGTACAATATAAATCTAAGAATTACATTGCCCTGGCCTCTTTCTTGCTTATGTCATACTCCCCTGACTGCACAAGCCTCTACTGGAGAGTCAACTCAGGCCAATAGGCCAAAAATGTGGTTCTTGGGATTTTGTAAAATTGACCCTTAAGTGAACAGCCCCTTTTAATGAATATACACGGGCAGGCACAAAGTAACCCTGGAATGAAAATCCACTCACAATGACATGACGCACATAAAGTCCGATAGTGCTGATGGCACCTATCAGCAGTTAGTTATAACACATTTTCCCATTAACTAAACCGCCGATAGGAACTGAAAGCACTATCGAACATTCTGTGCGGTCGGCCCAGAGAGATAGCTAAAACCTTCAACTGCATCACATGTTTGAGGAGCCTTGATGACCTAGTGGTTATCACGTCCGCTTGCACCGGCAGGTCCCAGGTTCGAATCCAGCCTGGGCCATTTGTGATAAATCCTCCCTGGCTCTTCAGTCCATCACATGGGACAGTATTAAGCCATGGTTCCTTGTACCTTTGCAAGGGCAAGTAAAAGACCCCATCCAAGTGAGGAGCATGAGTAGCTTGAGATGGCCTTTTCCATACTTATCAGGGCCACTGCTATTGCTTTGGCTCTTCGGCACAGCGATAACCTCAAGCGCCATCTCGATCGATGCGAAAAAGAATGTGTCAATGGCATATTTCGTCATCCGATTTCCCAATATCTTCCCAAACTTCGCTTTGTGTTCGATCAACGGTGTCACTTGATCAGGTAGCAAGGATCCGTGGAAACACGAGGAGACAACCGCGTATTTGGAGACGATGTGAGAATGGAAGACTATAAAGCCTGAGGGTAAAAATATCTTGTTCGGGGGGATTGGATAGTTCGGGTGTCGTGATGTAATGGTCTACCTTGATGTCTGACTTATATTGGAAGTTTTCTGGGTGACTGGAGTGAACTAGATGGCTTTGTATCACATCAAAGAGTGTGATACCTAACTCTCCGATATCAAAACACCCATCAGGACAGGGTCAAAGGGACATTGAGATGGTTTGGGTAGACCACTCACCAACTCATTTCTGGCATCAACCACCCTGAAAATCACTGCCCAGAATAAAGTAACAAACTAACAGTATTGTATTTGTACACTTCCATCAGGGCTGAAGCCATAGCATTATTGGCCCTGATAAGTATGGAAGAGGTCATCTCAAGCTACTCATGTTCCTCACTTGGATGGGGTCTTTTACTTGCCCTTGCTAAGGCACAGGGTACAAGGCACCATGGCTTACTGTCCCATGCGATGGACGTGAAGAGCCCGAGGGATAAAATTAATCCCATATGGCCCGGGCTGGATTTGAACCTGGGACCTGTCGCTTGCTTTGCGGACATGATGACTCGGCTATCAAGCTCTTCAAACCAACCATCACACAGGCATGAAGGTCGATGCCAAGATTTTTGCTGAGTAGGCCTAGCAAAGGTTGCTGGGGTCATCTCCACGAAGTGATGTGTCGTCGTGCAGTAAACCAATGACGGCACTACTTCCCTCAGAGTAACAACAAATACACAAAGATTAGTTCAAGTGTTTGTTAGTAGATGGCATGGCAAATGAATCTGGATTGTGTGAAAGGAAAACCTCTGACATCACATTTCTTAAAACGTCCTAGTTTCAATCGAGTCATTTAGGCATGCGGCTATTTCATGAATCACCATTTTAGTCAAATTTCAATTTTCCACTTGGATAGCGAGCAATCAGTCACGAAATGGCTGTATAACCTTTGGCAGCGCTAAGTAGCGTGATATCTGTGACAACATCGTAATTTCGTGTCACTCGTTGGTACTGTTTGGTTTTATAGATTACATTGTATGAATTTGAAACTGTATTGAAGGGGAAGGATGACTCAGAATTCAAAACGATTTGATGCATTGGTGAATCCTCGATTTGAAATCTGATAGGAGAAGTAGGACAAGTTCGGTATTAACCAGTGACGTAATCGGTCAATAAAGAGTAGTAATGGTCTTCAGTAGACTCTATCACTCCAAAAGAGTGCAGCACCTGACGTGGTCAGCGTCATGACGTCCCGCACGTTATTTCATGATGTCTTGAGGTGAGACGAAAAAAATCAAATTGTTTCATGACGTCATGATCACTGAAACAACTGGATTTTTTTTTCGAGTTGCGTCATTGTGTTCAGAAATGACATGCAGGACGTCATGACGCTGCCCCGTCAGGTGCTGCACTCTTTTGGAGTGATATCGTCTATTGTACTGTAGCAGTATGCCCAATATGCCAAAATCACAGTTGTAAGGTCACAGAGACCTGGCTTTGCCACTGGGATCTAGCTCCTCCAACATTATCATATCAAAAGTGTCAGTGTCTGGACTTCGATTCGAAGATATCAACAGCCTGCTGTGTGATCAGTAATGCCGACCATCACCAACAGGAGAAGCTGGACCCCGCCAACACCCGCCAGACCTCTGTTACAACTAAGATTTTGGTGTATGTCAGCGTCAGTGTCAGGACCTCAATTCGAAGATATCAACAGCCTGCTGTGTGGTCAGCAATGCCGACCATCACCAACAGGAGAAGCTGGACCCCGGCAACGCCAGATCTCAGTGACCTCACAACTGTGATTTTCGTCATATCTATGCTCAAGTTTATCAAAGCGTGTAATCATTCCCACCTATCAACAACACGTCACGTGATCTTTGTTCAGATGTCAGTCAAAGAACAGATTCAGAATCACGAATTTAAACCACAGCAACACGCACGACATCCGATTAGAAAGAGATCAAACCGAACAAACCTCCCTGACCTATCTACAGTAGGTCACGTAACGTGATCTTTGTTCAGACGACAGTTATTGAGTTATTGTAATTCATTGAAAAAGTTATCTTGTTAATATCGGATTAGCCAGATGAATAATTGATCAGATCACGATAACATCTCGCTAATATCTGACGCGCGAGATTTTCATTTCTCAGTTGGAGATCTTTTAATGGGTAAACGGTGAGAGAATCATGCTCGTCAAATTGGTTCGAGATGTGGAAAAAAGATAGATTAAACATGAAAATGTCTTCGTGTTTGGGGCTGGGGAGGAATCGACATTGCTTTTAGATGCATCGTTCACGTTGGATGCAGGACTTGAACATTACAATGCACAGCTGTCAGTGTGTACAGGAATGGTGTTCCAGAACTTCGAGACATTATTTGGCCAACGTTACACGTTCTAGCCCGTTTTACGATTTTTTACGAAGGGACAGGACGTTTTGAGAACCAGATCTGCGCACTTCCGCCGAAATCTCAACCATAACCTCAGACTAAAACTGAATGAGGTGACACAGACAACCCCACGACATTGACTTCGAAGACTTTGTGTCAGACTCGACCACGGCTGAATCATGGATTGCGTCACGTCAGCCGGCTTCAGATCGAGGTTCTGGTTAAGATTTCGGCGGAAATGCGCAGATACGAATTTGAGAATCGTCTATAAATAACTTGCCCCAGCAGCGCAAGGGCGGTGATTTAATTTTTTCTAAAACATACACGCCAGACATATTTGGCACAGCGCTCAATTCTATCAAACACGCCTCAATATACACCAGTCCCTAGCCCTCCACTAGAGGAATTCAAATACGTACATATCATATCACATTCGAACATCAACAGACATGGACAATTCTGCTCCACAAATGTTATCAGCCGTGGTTATTTCTAGAGTCACTGGAGGATAAACCTGGAGAACACAGACCATGACATGAGGAGAGTATCGGGGAGATCTCGTGACAGCCAGAATTCAATTTACCGTTCACTGTATCTGATTGACAGTTCTACTGAAAGGGAGATCCTAGCGACTCCTGCGTGTCTGGTCCTCGTGGACAGGAAGACGTCCAACGGCACGGCAACAGACAATTCTGGACTGATAGTGTCGGAGATGGGGAGCTAGAGGGATTATCATGCCAGCTGGGGATTATGAACACTGTCAGGACACATGTCAGACTCCTTAACCCGAGGATTAGATGTGATTTGGACCAGTTGGGTTGATATCGTCCCTGACATTAGAGTCATGCAAACCGAATGATCGAGTCCTGTGTTCTTGATCAATCATTTATTGTATCTTTTAATGAATCAATTGGCATATTGTTTCTGGGATGATGAGGGGACAGCTGGATTTGGATTTGGATTTGTATGTTTCCATCACGGCCGAAGTCGTAGCATTATTGGCCCTGGTAAGTATGGAAGAGGTCATCTCAAGCTACTCATGTTCCTTACTTGGATGGGGTCTTTTAGTTGCCGTTGCAAAGAAACAAGGTACAAGGTACCAAGGCTTCATGTCCCATGCAACGGACATGAAGAGCCAGGAATGTAATCATCTAACAGGCAACATCTTGCGCTGTGAGGCACCAGGACGGATGGGCAACAAAGTGTCAACAGGAGCACAGAGTAAGCGGTTTTGGTTGTTGCTAGCGACAACCTTCAAGCCCTTTGCTGCATAATTATCATGAGATATGGACTTCAAGCCCTTTGCTGCATAACTATCAAGAGATACGGACTTAAGCCCTTTGCTGCATAACTATCAAGAGACAGGGACTTCAAACCGTTTGGTATGTAATTATATCATGAGATACAGACTTCAAGCCCTTTGCTGCATAACTATCAAGAGACATGGACGTCAAGCCCTTTGCTGCATAACTATCATGAGACATGGACGTCAAGCCCTTTGCTGCATAACTACATGTATCATGAGATCGTATGGACTTCAGGTCCATTGCTGCATAACCTATCATGACATGTGGATGTCAAATGAGATGGTAGAAAGTATTTTTGTATGGCAGACCACATTGCGATTCTGACGCAAAAAGTGTGAAGTTGATGGCCAAAGAAATGAAGATACATACTCAACCTTTAGATATGTCCCCAAATATGTACTGAAATGAATGATTCACAGCAGTAAACCAGTCCTCACATGATGCATTTCATGTGTCAATGCATTATTTTTTATACGTCTCACTATAAGCAGATAATGAGGTAACCGAAAGGGTCCGCGACAAGGTAATGAAATCATCTATTATTCAAGGGCCTGTCTCGCGAGGCTGTTTTCATATCACATACCAGCGTGTGGCGTCGGGCATTGACAAGTGAAAGACACCCAATGGACGCAGATCTAGGCGTTGTGGGCAAAAAAACATTGCTGGCACCAGTAAATATGACCCGAAGCAGGTGATTCAATGCCTAGTGAGGCTAGCGCTAACAGAATTCCTGTTACTAACTTCCTAATGATGCAATTCAACTGAAAAAGTTATCAAGCAAATGGACCAGGCGATGATCAATTTTATGGGACGTGGAGTCAGGAAGTGTCTGAGATGAGATGGGTGCCATTAGTGAAGTCAGACCAATTGAAAGACGTAGACTGTACTTCTAGGAGTCATTATCATCAAAGGGCTTTTAGGGCCTTAAGAGATGTCATCAAGTGGACTTATTTATACCAAAAAGCCTTTGGAAGACAGCACGCCAAGAATTCAGGGGTGGACCCACGATTTTGGAAAAGAAGGGGGTGCACTGGTTAGAAACATTGAAATCTGCGGTGAATTTCTATGATTTGCTTCGAATTTTACAGTCAATTTTACAGATTTGTTACCCGAAAGGGGGCGTGCGCTGGGTGCGCCCCCTGGATCCGCACCTGTCATCGGAGCTCGAGGTTCCGCCCACTTGTGGTTTTATGCAGCATCGGCGCTGAGTCCTTTGCGACTGGAAGTAACTGATCTGATCAGTCACTGGTGATGTACGCACTGCGCACACATCAGAAATTCAGCAATTCAGTAAAACTAGGAGGATCCAATCAGTCGTCATGTCCTGACCACGGACATCGCAGTTGTGACCGGCGGCAACTCAGGTAACATCCTGGGCGTTGAGACTCGATGAGACTCGGTTTCCTTCAGAAAACTGGCACTGATCAGTCGCAAGCCTGTGTACATCGCAGTGACTGAACGAAACTGGGTACAACTTGTCGCTAGAAAGTTGAACATGTGCAACTCGCAGTGACTGGCAAAATTTCAGTTCCAGCGAGTAGCAAGGGTGCGTACATCGACCGTTTCTGGCGACTAATCAGTTGCCTCCAGTTCCAGCTAGATCCTCCCAGTCGCCGATAGCTCGGTGGCGACTAGTTGTCTCCAGTCGCAAGTGTGATGTATGCTACGCTTTAGGAAACTGAGATCCTGTGTTTTCCTAAGTTACAAAGGCCAGAAGAATATCCTATGACAATAAGACACCGTGGCCGTCAGCCCTTTAGATGTCGTCCGCTACAAAGAAACAGCCAAGCGTCTTTTCCCAGAATGCCCTGCGGATGTATGACCAGAGGAAAACTTACAAACTATTGGAGATATACCTTTGATATAAGATGCACCAGGGGATGGCGGATCATCGTTAACAGTTCTAGTTTGATTGGAGATTGGATGTCAAACAACACGACGATGTGGTTGCCATTGATTTTGTCCGACCGAGTCCACAAAGAAAATGTTGCCAAGGGATTCGTAAGTCTCGCAGGCGACGGTACAATTTACCCAGGAATATGTCGGAGCTCGAGTTAAGATTGTACCGAAGGGCTGTGGTATTGTTGTTAACAGGATATCAGCAGGTTGCTGTCGGTCGTGAAGAAGAAAGACGTGCATTCTTATGAAAAGCTAGAAACAAAGCCAGTGGGATGTATGGCAACAAAAATGCCAGAAACGGCCGTTAGGAAAAACGAACATGTATGTGGGTGTTATACTCCTGAGTTAGTCGCTCATTGTGAAGCTAAACAAAGGAAAACGATGACAGTATAACTATAGTCTACATCCTTAGTGCGTTTTGTCTTGCGTCCCCATCACACTGAGCTAGTTCTCAGTACTTTCTTGAAAATGTTGCTGAACGGGCTTAAACTGTGTGCGAATGGAGTGGACGCAGTGGCAACTTTTTACAGTCTTTTTACGAACTTCATGGATGGGCTCGCTACTCCAGCACTTCGAGACATTATTTGGCCAACGTTACACGTTCTAGCCCGTTTTACGATTTGTTTAGGACGGACAGGAGGTTTTGAGAACTAGCTCAGTGTGACAGTAGGCCTACCTTTAGAGCAAATCTAATACATTTTTTTTATGGGGTGTAAATCTAACCGTTCAAAAGTTAGCTGTACATCGGTTCCCATTCTCCTGTACAAAGCTCAGTTGTTGCATCCATCGGCTTCCAATGATGAAGTCGATCAGTTTCCAAAATGTGAAACGCCCTGACGTCTGTTGTCGGCAAGAGATTTTTTGGCAACATGACTTTTCTGAAAGCTGGGTACCCAAGTGTCCTAAACCTGGGTTCAGATTTGCTCCAACAGGATGTTTCTGCAGAATGCCTTATGTGTAGGCCTACTACTGGTTATTTTGTAAAAGTTTTGAAATATTCCATATGAATACATGTACTCCATTCCGCAAGTCTCAAAATATATCCCAGTTGATGTTTGGTATCCGCTTAACGCCAGCGTGTCTCACCGCTGCCAGTCACGTCAAATCCCTCGCGAACGATTCATCAGCATTTTATACCAAACTGTCAAAGTGAGTTTAGAAGGGATTTTATAATCAATAAATTTTGCTACAAAAATGCCCTAATTGATTTTTAGTGCATTGAGTCACTTAGTCTCTTATTTGAAATATTGTAGTGCTTAATTCTGATTCAATTTTATTGTAACTCCTCATATGCCCATCCAACGCCAGACAGAGTATTTTGAGGTTTTATATACTGTTTTTTGTATGTTTCCATCAGAGCAGAAGCCACAGCATTATTGGCCCTGGTATACCGGTATGTGGAAAGAGGCCATCTCAAGCTACTCATGTTCCTCACTTGCATCAGGCCTTTCCGTTTGACGGGTGCTAAAATGTGCATGTGCCTCGCAAACAATAGAAATTCTATTCTATTGTTTGCGAGGCGCATGCACGTTTTAGCGCCCGTCGAACGGAAAGGCCTGTTGCATGGGGTGTCTTGCAAAGGCACAAGGTACAAGGCACCACGGCTTACTACCCCATGCGACGGTCATGAAGAGCCAGGGATGACATATGGCGGTTGGCCTGGGATGGATTTGAACCCAGGTCCTGCTGCTTGCTGAGGGTAAGTGATAACACCCGGCTATCAAGGCTCCTCAATTGGAGGACATGAGACGTGTTCAAATGAAAGCTTCCCACCTAGTAGACACATCAAAGTGTCTACAAGTCAGTGGCTGCATTTCTAACGGGTGCAAACTCATTGTCGCTTTCACCGACAGAAGGATTACAGATACTTAACACTATACGAACATACAAGACTGAAATAAATCCAATCCATCATCACCACTTACGGCAAACTGCACCAAGATGTCTGAGACTTCATTTTCTAGATTCGGCGTAGGTGTCTTGCGTTGATCGACTAAATTGCCTCCTGTGACGGTCTTACACCGGGGACAATGAAGCTGATGGATCTGACATGGCCAGAACATCGCTAGCATTGCCCGTCTAATCAGGACGAGCCTGCGAGACAGCACTATACACAACCCGTGATGCTGTTATTGGGAGGTAAGAGGATTACTTATTGAACGAGAACCAGCTTCCGCGAGATGACAGACGAAAACACTGGTTCACGGCTTTGAAGATTTGTAGTTTGACCATGGGATGACAACCATGATTCTACTCATACTGAGAACAGCAGGTACCCTTTTGCACAAGATGGCTGCAAATTTGCAGTCATTGCAACAAGTGGAGGAAAATTTAACAGCTGTTGCAGACTGTTGCTTGTCTGTTGCACTTCACCACCACTGCAACTAGTGGTGTGACCTCAACAACCATCACAGACCGCTTCAACAACAAACGGCATGACTGCAACAACAAGAACTTCAGACAAACTTCCAAGAACCATCGCAGACCGCTTGCTCGTCTCACTGCAAAAACAACCGGCATAACCTCAACAACCATCGCAGACCGCTTGCTCGTCTCACTGCAACAACAAACGGCATGACTTCAACAACCATCACAGACCGCTTGCTCATCTCACTGCAACAACAAACGGCATGACTTCAACAACCATCGCAGACCGTTTGCTTGTCTCATGCAACAACAAATGGCATGACTTCAACAACCATCGCAGACCGCTTGCTCGTCTCACTGCAACAACAAACGGCGTGACTTCAACAACCATCGCACTGCTGCCTATCTGCTGCACTTCATCTCACTGCAACAAGAGGTGTGACTTCAACAACCGCCGCAGATGGCTACTTATCTGTTGCACCTCACCATCACTGCAACATGTGGCGTGACTTCAACAACCTATCTGTTGAACTTCCATTGCTCTGAACCCCTTGCTGCTATCTGACACGGCTTAACCTGCCGGCCATGGAGAATTACCACCAGTGGCGGTATAGCGAGGGTATTGTGTTGTTGGCAACGTTGAAGTGCCTTCAACCGAGAAAGTCAATTGTCTGTGGCGGTATATCAAGGGGCGGTATATAAAGGGGCGGTATAACGAGCGTGGACTGTAGTTCTGCTCTCTCAGTTCATTGTCATTCTAACTGCTGCAAAACTGCCGCTGTCTTGAAATACGACCTCCATGCAGCCAAAAAAACAACCATTGTAATGTCCTCATCACTGCCTCTAGAAGGAAGAAATAAAGTTACAGTCATGCTGTAAAACCTGCTGAGTTATTCAGCAGAGCAAAAATGGTAATGCAGTATCAATTTAGTAGTGCTGATACTATAATGACTTCTCAAAGGCTGACGTCAACCTCTTTAAGTCCAAAAGTAAACCTCGGCTATATTCTCTACGATATCACATATTTTAGCTGATGCATTTCTATCATTTTCCAGTCATTGACTATCTTGTTCTGAATGACCTGAATGATTCGCTGATATCCCCGAGGCCAGAGTCGGGATTGAACATGATACAAATAAAATTGGCTGAAATCCCGCGAGTTTTGTATGCATTAGTTGGATATCTCTCGTTTCTCATTCTCGGCATAAATCATATTGAGATATGTTTTACTTCAAGGGCTTTTCTCTCTGAGAACTGAAGAATACTAGAATAAGGCCATTCATTTTTTATCACTTGTTTGGCAGATCCACCGATGTTAGTTTTGGGCTTTTTCGAAAATAAAATTGGAAAAATACAGTAGTCATTTTTTATTTTCCTCGGTCTTAAAAACCCAGATAACCGAAATAAAACTGACGCCTTTTGACTACTCTGCACATGAGCAGATGACAGTGTTGGATTTGGAAGCACGACTAAAGTATGTTTATGAATAGGGGCCCTGAAAGACGCAGGGTTATCTAGGCCATTTTAGAGCGGCGGCACGCCATGCCGCTAAAAGGGGGCGGCGCTGTGCCTTTTTTAACCCCCTAGGGCACTGTGCCCCTAAAAAAAAATTTTTTTTAAAAAGTTTTTAGTACCCCCCAGACCCTCTGTCATGCTCCCTTTTGGTCATATCACCTGTAAAATGGCTGCTCACTGGAGTTATAGAGACCTTTTTTACTGACAAGCTTCTCAAATTCCGTTTGAAGAAATGTCGCAAATGAAAAGTGCCCTTTTCTAGGTTGAAGTGCCCTTTTCACAAAGTTTGCACCGTGCCCTTCTGAAATCCTAGATATAACCCTGAGGACGTTCACCATTAGCAAAATACTTCATTATTGGAGTAAAAAAGATAAAAAATATGACGAAAGATGAAAAGAAAGGAAAAATATATACATGTACTGGAAAAAAATTCTGGATTAAGCAACTTCTTTTATGTGCTTGATAAATGCTGAAATGTTCTACAAGGTCACTGGAGAGCCTGGATGAAAGAGAACGGAGCAAAAAATGGTAATGATGGGAGCAAAACCAGGCTTCCTTTTCCATATTATAGGTTTTTGAGGAGGAACAGGCCATGCTTGAAAAAGATGCCTGGAGATATGGTACACTGGTGGACAGAAATATTAGGACACTTTCAAAAGTCTAAGTCAGTTTCCTCTGTTTCCTTCCTTTTGTCTCTAACAACTAATTATTTTTCTTACTGATTGGCAAGTGGGTTATATAATCCCATGAGATTACCCATGCCAAAGGCTATTGACAAGGGGTTGCTGATATATGAATAACAAAGACAATCATGATGTGCTTCGTCCATTCTTGTCACCTCCAATAGCTTAAAGCCTCGCTTATGTCGCCCTACGCTGTGATAGAAATAGCGTCAACTAGTTGCAACTGATAACTTATGTCGCCACCGACTAGAAAAAT
>NMRB01006077.1:2274-14693 GCA_002633025.1 Notospermus geniculatus
TTTAATCCAAAGATAAGCCCCTGCTTAAACTGCCTAACCGTTCTTGCCAAAATATAACATCATTTTCACTGATTTTTCTGCAGCTGAAAAATCCATTGTTTAATTTAATTAGGTCATAACCATGCAATTATTCCATGTTACCCAAAAGTGATGTCTCCACCCTATGATGTGTCATCCCTGCAAGTTTGAAGTCTGTATGACTTACGGGCGCAGAACTGGACTTTTTGATTTTTCACCTTCCAGCCCCTTTTAACATCTTTGCAAAATTTCGACATTTTCCGGTCAATTTTAAAGATTTTCCACAAAATAGAGGTGGCACGGGCCGGGTGTGCCCCCCCCCCTTGGATCCGCGCTTGATTGGTCTTTTGCTTTTCTGTCATTCCGCGCAGATAAGACATAGGCACCACCCCTCTGGACCGTGCGACAGTTCTTGCCATAAGCCCATTCTGAACTTCCGAAGGCAACTGCTCGGCAATTTCCGTGACAACTCGCATTTCCCCTCGGACACAATTCCAAGGCAGCCATCTTGAATGCGCAACGATTGCAACGCGTTTGTTGGGGTTTCGACACGGTTCGCCTCATCACACGTGCAGCACGCTGCGCGCATGAACTAGATCACAAAATGTTGCCTTTTGATCAATAATTGGCAGATGTGGTGAGATACCGGTACGTATATGGGGAGCGCGGTGGCATAATGTTTAGGGCTGTGGACTTGTGATCGGAAGGTCGCGGGTTCGATCCCAGGTGTAGCAGTAAATAGTGTCCCCCTGTAAAAAGTGTCCACTTCTATTGTTGAATGACGGATTAAGCGGCATGGGTATAGAAACCAATTGTCAGAGATTAGAATGTAACAATAGGACCTTTTGTTCCCCGGACAGTTTTTCCTGGGACATTCTTTCCCAGGACATTTTTTCCCTTCACACTTGCCGTGCCACTCTGTAACTCTCAACTGGCCTGAAATGTCCATCGTGTGCGCTGTATTGTGGCTGCCCTTTGGTTTCTACAGAAAGGTTTCTGAATCATTGGCTGGGGTAATAATGTGTGAAGCGCTTAGAGAGCGTAAAACGCTATGAAGCGATATATAAGAACTCACCATTATTATATGCCTCAACTTATCCAGCAGATCAAGTTGAACATCTGAACAGGCTAAAATTCGGGGAAATAGTCCCACGGTCCATAAATAGTTCTTGACGCCGGCGGCCACGTGGGTTTGACACAACTGGTATGTTTATCAACAAAGTTTGCTCTCATTGAATTTTGGCAAAATGTGCGTGGTATGGCAAGTAGCCTATACGTTACACCACCAACGATATTGTAAAATAATTAAATCTGATAAAATAAAATATAATTTTTGGCCTCACCGCGACTTTTCGTCATGAATCTTTTCTACTTCGCGCGCACCGGCTCTTTGGTGAGAAGGCAAACCAAATCACATATTCATGCTATTCAATATGGCTGCCTTGGACTTGTGTCCGAGGTGAAATGCGCCGCCCAGTGGACAGATAAGCAGTTCGCCTCAGGTCGTTCCGAATGACCATAGGCCTACACCGTGTCAAAGATAACTTTACAGACGTTGAGGATCCTGATCTATCGGTTGTCCAAAAACACGAAAATGTGCATGATTTTGCGTCATCCGAAGCGATGATATCCTCATCTGAAGTTTTTCTGAAAAGTAGTCCCACAAAACCCTAGGTTGCAAATTAAGTAATTCTCTTCTTTGCCATCCTCCCACAGCAGGGGTTTTTACCTCGCTCCTTTTCATCCACTCACACAAACCCCTGCTGAAATAGAACATCCAGTGAATCAGGTACGGCTGTTCCATACTCCAGTTGCACTCCCTGTACTGTCATGATTTGCTTATTAACTTGGAGAATTACAAATTCTTGGTTTTACCCCATTTTATCGTAACGTTTTTTTTTGTATTTCATAAATCACTTAAGTCTTTTGAAAACTGGCTGAATTTTATCACAGTGATTCTTCGTATACATGTGTGTAAGAAATATTCTTATTACATGTATTATGAATCGACAGATCAGTTTCATGTTAGGCTGAGGAAACTTGCTGTTCATTGTGACTTTCATGATGTTCACCGTGAGATCAAATCGCAGATTGTGCAAACTTGCAAACTTGCCAAGGTTCGTCAAAAGGCTTTGTGTGACCCCAATCTCTCCCTTCAGCAACTCTCGGCCTACGCTAGGGCCAGGGAGGCTAGTGGGGTTCAAGCAAAGGCAATGGTAGAAACTCAAGAGACTGTAAAGAAACTTCAGACTGAAAATCGTTCGAAATCTGCAACCAAGAGCGAGAAAGACGTACCGAAAGCGAAACCAAAGTCGAAAAACCTAACCTGTAGCTTGTGTGGGGGGTCGTATCCCCATGCAAATGAATGTCTTGCAAAAGCGAAAACCTGTTCAAACTGCGGTATCCAGAACCATTTTGCAAAAGTTTGCCGTAAAAAATCGAAACAACAACAACCGCGCCACAATCCGAGACATGCTCGTAGACAACTGTCGACAAACCATGTTGATGACGATTATGCTGATAATCAGTATGTTTACGAGGACGAGGAAACGTACACCCTTTTCAAAACGGAGTCTGAGGATCCAAACAAGTTCTCAAAGCGGCGAAAGCAGGCATGGGCGGAGGCGCCCATCACTCCGTACGTTATCGATGCTGTTGTGAATGGTGTCAATATCACCTTCGAAGTCGATACCGGAGCTTCGAAAATCATCGTGAATCAGGTTGAGTTTGATAGGCTGTGCACAGGGACAGGAACATTGAATCTTGAACCAACCTCGATCAAATTGCGCACGTACACCAGTGATACCCAGGGGGCAAAACCCCATTTTTGGCGAAAATGGGGGACCGGCTGCTGTAAAACTCAAAGGCCACACCCTCATATGTGTTCGGGGACGTTTTATTCATTTTCGTTCAGCAGTTTAGAAATAAACGACGAACGCGTCATTTCAGAAAGTGAATTTGACGTCACACGGAACGGCGCCGTCAGGGAATAAATCGGTTCACCGTTTCAAAGGTACTGTGGCGTCATTCTCAATACTCTCATGGCAAATATTCGTATTGTTATAGCGTCACTTAAGCAAGGAGTTAGGTTGATTGGATGTATAACAACAACGCAACATGCGATACACTAGGCGGTTTGTTTTACGAGTAAAACACAAAACGTCAAAGTGTCGAATATATATGAAACATGACTGTATGCTCAACATCATACATTAGAGCCAATTTTTTAATTCTACGCCTTTGAACCAGAGACATCCAGCCCAGGCACTATAAGATCTTAGCCTGATTTGTCCCGTGGAGGCAACCGCTAACAGTAAGAGCCGCTCTATTATGCACCTGGTCTAGCAAAGCCGCACAGTATGCACAGCTAATCACTTCTAGTTCGGCCGAATTTTAGCGCAACCTCGTTTACAGGCGCGCGTAATGCATAGAACCATAGAAGCACACATTATAGCATTATCCTGTATCGAGGTTCGGGGAATCCCCTTGGGAAATCCCCAATGCTGCGTGTAGTCTTGCGCAGCCAGCCGTTTCGTTGCAATACGGATTCCCAGATTCGAAGCAGCGGCTGGGTGACCGAGACTGTGCTCGCCGATTATAACCCATCTGTCTATACTGTGCGGCTTTAAGAGAATATCCTGGTTTGCAGAATCAAAAATAATCGAACCATACTCAAGGTGAGGCAAAAAAAAGGAACAATATATCCGCTCTAAATGCTTAGATTGAATAGAGCGCTTACGTTAAGTGAGAGGATTCAAGAGCAAATTACATTTTGTAATCACATTTACTAGATGTTCATTAAAACTAAGATTACTATCCAGAATCATACCCAAGTGTTTATGGAAGGTACTTCACCTTAAGTACATTTTCGAAATTCCTTAGTCTTTTACGAGGGGTGTTAAAGATAACTTCTCTACTTTTAGAAGCCTTAAATTTTAGTTTCCATTCTGCCGACCAGGGCTGGGTTGCACAAAACTCATGTTAGCGCTAACTTGGTGTTAGCACTAACTTTATGTTACATGACGTAAAAAGACAAGGGATTTTTACATCATCTAACATAAAGTTAGCGCTAACACCAAGTTAGTGCTATCGTGAGTTTGTGCAACCGGCCCCAATTTTCAAGGGCCGTGTTCGGAAAGCTTCCCCGAGGAAATTTCTTCCCCGAGCTTCGGGGAATGTGAGCATGCCCAGTGAAGGCGAAATTCCGAACGATATTTGCGCTTCCTCGGGGAAAGGTACTACTGTGGGTTGCAGGCGTGAAATATTCCACGTTTAGCCAATCAGCATGTCGGATTGGAAAGAAAACGAAATGCATGCCGGGAGTTTCCCCAAGTGAGCGACTCGGCGAGTCGCTCACTTCGGCCAGGCTCGAGGAAGCCTTGGCAGCCTGCTAAATACCTTACCGAACGCTCTCCCGCTTCCCCGAACTTCCCCGAGGAAGCTTTCCGAACACGCTAAAGATTGGTAAGATCACTCTGAATTAACCTTGTGGATTCAGCTGTATCCAAATCATCAGGAACGGCAAAAAAATATAGAACAGTCGTCTGCGTACAAATATATCACACACAGTTACTGACAGACTCATGTAAATCATTAATGTAAATCAGAAATAATAATGGACCTAAAATATACCCTTGAGGGACACCACTATTGATGAAGTTATGCGTTGATTTATCTGAGCAACAACCATTAACTCGAACTTTGATACTTCGACCATGGAGATAATTAACAAGAAGAGATTGAAGATTACCCCTAATCCCATACGCAAAAAGCTTCTTAACAAGTAAATAGTGAGGAACGGCGTCAAAAGCGCCAGTAATATCTCGAAAAATGCCTCTAGCAATCATTTTACACTCCAGATGTTCATGAATCATGTTGACAATATGTAGCAGTTGTTTTTGGACATCATGACCAGGCATAAAACCAGACTGGGCGAGTTCAGAACACTTGGTGTGTTATGTGTTATGAGTTAGTGTAACAGATCTGTTACAGATCTGCTACACTAACCACGAATTCTGAGCTCGATACAAACACTGGTGTTACATCAGTATTAGTGTTACAGATCTGTTGAATCAATGCTGAATTTAACAGATCTGTTACATAAACACCAACACCTAACAGATCTGTAACATAATCTGTTGACTTAATCACAGCAACCTCAGATCTGTTAAGGGAATTTCTCTAATAACTTTTTTATTCCACCAGGTATCTTCTCCGGGTTTTCAGAAAAATGATCAGGAAATTGTCCTCTACAAATGCAATCACTTGGTTGTTTTATTCCTGTTTTGATGTAAAAGTCATTAACACTAACCGCTAAGTGATTAAGGAGGTGTTACACCGTCTCGAGTTCAGAATTCTATGTGTTACAGATCTGTCAAGTAAGTCAGCCGTCTTGTTTTCACTTGGAGATAGACCTTCTTTTCAAGATGTTTTTCGAAGATTTTATGCAAGCTATAGCCGTAGAACATTTAGAAAGGGGCTGATAACCATGTTCGAACGTCTGCTACAAGTTTGGAGGCCCGGAGGTACACATCAGATTGACTGCAGGCCAGTTAGAGGAGATAACTGACGAGTTTCATGCATGGTGAAATCAAGGGAGAGCAAGGCATGTTACACATCAGACATGGGACAGTAGTGCAGCAAACCTATGAGTTTCAGTGGATCATTTCCTGGCAAGTCTACAGATTATACTAGGAAATGGTAACAGCGTGTCAACAAGGTGTTAGCACCATGTTAACATCATGTTAACACGGTGTTAACTAGATCACGCTCTGACATGCTGTTTAGGGGTCCAGGTTAACACTAACACTGAGAGATCTGTTACACTAACACATAACACACCAAGTTTCCTGAACTCGCCCAATGTCTCTCAAATAATAATTCATTGAATACAAGATGTTCATCGATACCATCATAGATCAATCGTTCAAAAATTTTAGACAAAGAGTTTAGCAAAGTAACAGGTCTATGATTCTCAACATCAGATTTAACACCTTTATTTTTAAAAATAGGGACGATAATATCCAGTTTCCAATTACTAGGACAGTTTCTAGTTGGCCAGGACCGTAGGACTTAGATTCCTACGAGTTAGGGTCCGTAGGACTTAGAATCCTAGGAGTTAGGATCCCGCGGACCCTACTTCTAGGACCTGGGTTACCTTCGCACCGGCCCGACGATCAACTTAGCTGGATCTGATTGTCAAATTTGCTCTAAATATGGCAAAAGGATGCAAACAACGACGGTATGCTACTCAATAATATACTTTATATTCTAAACTCAATCCGATTTGCCGACGTTTAAGATTGTTTGGACGCAGCGAGTTAGCTTAAAAACAAGAAAAAAATATTGTTTTCAAATAAATATTTATCTCTATTTCTTCCTCCGACATCTCCGCATTTTATTTGAGAACCACAAAAATAGCCTGAAAATATTATTTTTTATTTTTTTCCGCCCTCCTCTCCTGAATTGTCACTGGAGATGTCCGAGCACCAAGGTTTTAAAGGGACCCTAGAGGGAACCGGCTATTAGGCTACTATCAGTACCATTCGCTTCAACCAGCAGGGCCACTGGTCAAGCAGGTCCAGGGCAGAATAGCGGGAAATTGTATAAATAGCTCTGGGGAACCCATGATGATATCAGCCATGGAATTCCGAGCGTTAAAAATAGATACACCTCATGGAAAAGCTCCACGGTCTGGAGAACCAGTTACTATTATTATGCANGCGTTAAAAATAGATACACCTCATGGAAAAGCTCCACGGTCTGGAGAACCAGTTACTATTATTATGCAATTAGATATAGAAAAATTATCCTATTAAATACCTCAGAATACTTAGCGGTATAGTGTAGCCTACACAGTGGTTTGCATAGTTGGGGCATTATGCTGGGGTCGGACTTGAAGCTGAAGTTTGACTTTTCTCAATGCTTCGAGCATAGAGAATGTCTGACTTTAAAGCTGAACTGCATGAATGAAAATCCCCCATGCGACGAGCAAGAGAAATGCTAACGCCCTGCAAAGACCTCAAACGAAGGGTCAGAACATGATATACCCAACGAGGCCAGGAGGGCGCCACCTTATGTGTCTTCCTATGTTCGGACACACGTCTCACTCTTATTCTAAAAAAACACCGCAAAGGTCCAATACCTTGCCATTCAAACCACCATGGGCAGGTTTAATTCCTTATTATAAACATCGCTATCGAAATCAGCCAGCATTGGCACACTTCCAAATTGATATTATGTCATGTGAACAGATCTGCTGTGATTGACCTTTTCTAAGCTCCTCATAACTTGTGTCTATTTTTAACGCTCGGAATTCCATGGCTGACGTCATCATGTGTTCCCAGCGCAATTTATAGAATTTCCCGCGATTCTGCATTGTACCTGCGCATGCGTACTTCTACTTTTATATACACGCCGTCTATCGGCAAATTGATAAACTATTATTGCGACCTGCCATCTATGATTGAGATATTGAACTAACGAATATCCATGGTATCCGTGAGTTCCCTCTAGAGTCCCTTTAAAAAGTCTGGCATAAGGAACCCCTGGCGGGCTCAGTGTGTAAGGTATCTGGTCTTGGCATCAAGAGGGTCTCCCACAGTGTATGTTTAAAGGCTGAATGCATGCTTCGTCTCTAATCTATCCAAAAATCTAAAAAGCTATATTGCTAAATCCTGTTTTCATATTCAATGAATCGAAAATTGGTCGAGTGAGAAAACAAGGCCATGACGTATAATGAACATTATATTATGGATTCGACCCTTTCTAAATGACTCACTTCATTATCTGCGTTGCACCGCAAAACGAGTCTGGCGGTGCCTTCAGTCTGAATTTCGTAGCGAATGCCATTTGTGAGCTGAAAATTCACAAAATCAAAAGTACTGTCCGTTTTGAAAGGACGTTCTCCATTTGCGTTGTCTTTAGCTTCGTCCGCAATCGTTTCGCGGAATTCATTCTTGTTTCTCACAGGTAAGATTGTATAAATTCGTGGAAGATTTCGAATTGGGTAATTTTCATTTGCTTTTTGTTGCGCGAAGTTGCAGCGCTCACGCCTTCCATGAGGCATTTTCGAATTGAAGACGACATGTCTTTTCATGAAATTTTTATTCACCTTGTAATCTGAAATTAAAGAGAAAAACAAGCCAGTAAAACTATTGTATGGACGCCAATTGTTTATCAATTCTTTGGCACAACGCCATTGAGACCTAGCCAATAGCTGAATTCATCAGGTTCGACACATCAGCTGATTCACAAAAACTAAACTGCTTGAATCGCATTTTTAGAAAGGTTTCGAATAACTACATGTAATCGAACTTTTTGGTTACTCTTCCTAGATTTTATTTAACACGGCGTTTCTATAGTGTTCCCTGGTCGTTGTCAAGTGTACAACTGAGTCTCAGTGAAGTTTCTAATATGTCAACATAACAGTGTTTTTGCAGAAATACAGTCTTAATGATACTATTGTGCAGTAAAACAATTGGGTCTTATGCAGAGTCACAGGTTCATGTGTTGACAAGTAGGTAAATAAAGAGAGTGATTATATGATCAGGCTATCATATGCTGAAGGAATGAATAGTCCAGTGTCTCTATTGAGTTTGGGTTTGTGTCTCTTGATTTGAATGGCCTCCACGAGTTTACTTTGGTAAAACTTCTGTTGCTGTGTTAAGACGACTGTCTTTTGCCATTCCATTGTATTTCTGTAAAAACACTGTTATGTACACATGTTAGAAACTTCACTTTGATTCAGTTGTACACTTGACAACGACCAGGGAACACTGGTAGAAACGCCGACGGTGTTAAATAAATCTAGGAAGAGTAACCAAAAAGTTGGATGAATTATTCACTAATACTGTATCTACTCAGTTATAAGACAGTTCATTAAATATTCGTAGAGCAGTGGACCGCCTTTTTCACCATGTGACGGTGTATTAGTTTAAGTGGGATCATTGCGGGTTGTTTCGAAACCTGGCATTGGCATTGACATTGGCATTGGCAAATCGCCATATCAATGCCAAATATGGCACTTGGATACGCTGCAGCCTAAAAGAAAACGTCATCATTGTGGGGCTGAGACAAGGTTTACAGTACGGGGAGAGGGGTTCTTTGGCCAGGATCAAAGGAAGAAAATGTTTTTTGTGACTTCATGATCCCGCATTTCAATTGTGGGTCTTATTCATATGAAGAGCAGTGCAAATCTCAGCTGAGCTATTCATATGCATACTGAAAGTGGCGTCCGTCTGAGTGCGTGCGTGCGTGTGTGTGTGTGTGATCCCACATGATATTTATTTTAGTACGGTATCAAATTTCATTTTTCCGTCTTGTCAAAACTGTATTTAGCGCTGAAACTTTTGCAATAGATGGATAATGTCCATATACTTGCGTGTCTAAAATATCAAGAGCCCCAGCTTTTATAGTGTTGAATTGAAATATCCTTGGGTGTTACAAGCGATTGTCCCGTATCAATTGTGAGGGCACTCCTGACGCATTATAGTCGGCCACCTCGGTAGTCATTTACAATTTCTGGAGTTCCGAAACAGCATGAAAGCATGGCAACAAAGCCATACGGACCTGTCAGAAGTGCTTGGTGACTTTCTCGTCTTTGGTCGTGGTTAGTCCTGACCTCTCGTAGTTCACTCTCGGATGAGCGAGAGCTTGGTGGCTTCTTTGCTGTTTGAAGAAGGCAGATGACATAAGTGTATGTTGGTAACAGCAATGGGATCGTGGCTTCAGGGAATTCAAGTAGAATAGCCTACTACGTCCATTTGCTGTACCGGTACAAAGACTATTCACAACCGCCAGTTGCACCAGAACAATATTCGAATAAAAGTTCGAATCACTATTAAATAAAAGAAGTATTGCAAGTGTTTTCGGCCATTTTTGTTCATTTTGAGAGTTGTGAATATTTTGGTTGCCGAAGCCGCCGTTAGGGCAAGAAGCCTTCGGTATTGCGGCCATTTTGTTGCTGACGTCATTTTAGGATTCCGTTTTCCCCTAAAATTGCATTCTCCCGCTCTAATAAAACGCGATCTGCAACACACACAAACATTTCCTTCAAGAAACTTCCTCGGTGTTGCCATTCCGCGCGATACGGCATGTATCGCGACATTTAGTACCCACGTGGCTGGGGCATCCTCATTCCAAAAATAACCCGTGATCTGATGATATATAAATAGATCCATGACAAGTTTTCTGCCGCAAAGATGGCGGCCAATACCGAAGCCTTCTAGCCCTAGTGGCGGCTTCGGGAACCAAAAAGGAGTTCTGAATAGCCGTTAGATGGGCGCATAAGCCGAGTGCGCTCGGCAAAAAAGGTAAATACGCAGAAATACATTTTGTCACTCGTAACTAAACATTCAATCCACTGAAAAATACACGAATGGGCTAATTAAACCCTTTGCTGATGATTCGTGATGTGCGTTTTTTCGTTCGGCAACACCGTGGAGGAGAGGAGGGATGTGTAACATTAGAAAATTCTCTCTTTGCTGAATCTGACCGTTTCACCTCAAAAATCAAAGTGCCAATGGTAAAAGGGCGAAAATCGCAGACATGAAATCCTGTACAAGAAAGAGGTGTTATTCATCTAACAGTATGTTGCAAAGCAATATCTAAATGAAAGTATTTTGAACTGGCAACAAGTTGACAAGGTCTAGATATAACTACCTTTTCTCTTACGCCACCAGCAACAGACGGCGATTATACCGACGACGACACAGGCAACAACGATAAGGATCCAGTACTTGGTGTCCATTTTCAAGCTCCAACTGAAAAGGAAGAATAATTCTGGTTGGATCACAAAGGGTATTGAGGTACATTATTCACACTTACATGTTCATGTAGGTTACAGTATTCTACCTGTGGTATAGATCCATGTGATATGACCAATGTCCATTTTAAAATGGCCGGTGGCGGCCATATTTGAAGTTTGATCGGGCCGAAAATTGCTCTACATATATACTGTATCCGATGTGTTTAGTGGCCGCCGCCGGGAAGACCGTCGTGCCTAGATTTTCTCATTACACACGTTCCAGGCAAGTTGTAAAATGTGACCCCGTCGTAGTGAATGAAACGCAATCCTACAAGTGTCACTGTTCGACAACAACTTCGGCATGGAGAACTGAAGAGAAAATGACATACCGAGTTCATTGAAACATGATTTATTGAAGCTTGACCCTGACGCATGCAGTTCATCGCTTTTCGTTTATAAGAAAACTCGACATGGGACGTCTGACCAATGTGGTTATGTAAAGTTAGGCTTCAATAACATTTGTTACGCCTATACGCTCTACTTGGTGGCCGGGAACGTGCATAATTAGAAAATCTAGGCATGACGGTCTTTTTGGCCGCGGCCACTAAACACATCGGATACAGTATATTGGGTACCTACATGTACATGTCTAATAATTCAGAGTTACATGTAAAACATTCTCGTTGGTTAATTTACGTGATATCACAGAAAAAAGAAATCAACTCGAGTGGAGACTCAGATCTCACTATAGGGACAAAATGGTTCGAAATAATTTTTGACTCAAAATGAAACAGAAAATATTTCGGCCCCGAGACAATGACATCTCAATCTGAGTTGAATGAGACTGTCAGGATCTCGGCCCAAAATATTTTCCGTTTCATTTTGAGACAAAAGGTATTTCGAACCATTTTGTCCCCATCGTGAGACTTTGAGTCTCCACTCGAGTTGATTTCTTTTTTCTGTGATGAGCCAAAGACCCATTTTCAAAATGGCTGCCTCGCACCCATATTTGAAGTCCGATATGACTAAATTTCGAAACACACATATCCTAGATGAATCTATGTAACATCACTTTGAATATTTCATATTCTTTACTTGTATCTCCTTTATTTGTGACCCCTCGCATAACATAAAACTGTTTGGGTTCGGAGATTGTTTGGACTACTCGCAGGGTACTGATGGACGCCTCCTTTAACCTGGGCCATTGAACTATCTTTTTTGAAGATGGGGATTTGGCCTAGTGGTTTAAGGCGTGCTGCCCCTTAGTGCTGGCGATTGATGCCTCATGCGAGGGTCCGTGGGTTCGATTCTGGTAGGAAGCAATGTCTTTCACCTTAGAAACTCGATTTCTATTTCATATACTTTGATTTAGAACATTGTAGCTGATATTGTTCACGACATATGAGCTATAATCCAGTTTTCATGATGGCGAACTGGTAGCCATATTTGAAGTCTGCTGAGGGCGATATTTACTGGACTCGTAGATTGGAGGGCACCTCGATGCAAGTACAGTCTTGTTAAAAAATAAAAAGACAGTGATGTTTTCTATTCTGCCGAGATGCCAATGGTCATTTGTGGGCAAGATTGCCATTTTTATACACAAAAATATGTTGCCTAAATGATGACATACCAAATTTAGGATTTGTGGCAAATT
>NMRB01006078.1:0-11085 GCA_002633025.1 Notospermus geniculatus
TTCGTGAGTAATCCAATGTTCGTTCTGTCTAGCTCAAGCACACCTTACAATCTGTCAACTTGTGCGGCGCGCACTGGATATATTAGCGGTGAAGTGGGCGGAGCTTAAAAGTCGTTCGGCCAATCAGCGGACCGTGTGACGTAATTACTCGAGCTCCATGCGACCACGTGGTTTTGAAGCGATGGTGCGGTCAATCTTGAAGGGGCGATTTTCTGTCAAGTTTTGCTCAATATTCCGACTCAGTATGACATGTATGAGTATAGCTAACTCATTCATCTGTCAAACACTGAATGACTGAATACTAGACAGCATTTAATATTTTATCATCACATAAAAAACTAGATTCATACAGAAAATGTGAATAAATGCGCTAAAAAATGTGATTTATTCAGTTGACAGAACGGCCGACACGGAGATTTGGGGCATTTGGGCCCTAGGTCTGGTACTAACTTTTGTAGGCTTATAGTTATTTCATTAGAAATTTCGGACTACGGTATCGAGAGGGCTACACTGCCTACCGGTAGGAGAATTATCAGTTACAGTAGGCCTGGGGGCAGATGCAAGAGGCCCTGAT
The DNA here is from genome assembly GCA_002633025.1 of Notospermus geniculatus. NCBI lineage: Eukaryota > Metazoa > Nemertea > Pilidiophora > Heteronemertea > Lineidae > Notospermus > Notospermus geniculatus. The sequence goes on from NMRB01006078.1 coordinate 575, forward strand.
TATTGACTTAGAAATAGGCCCCTTGATAGCCTTATCAAATTTTAACAATTTTTTTTCATCCGAAATCGTCTTTTTCTGATAGGACATAAATCTCCTCAGTCATATTTTTGATCTTTGAAACAGGCATCTAGTTCTAGATAACATCTACTAGATAAAGTATATATTTTTCCTTCCATTACAAAATATAACTCACGTGCCCGCCGACCCGCAATGCCGCCGCCGTCACTCACAGCCGATAAAGCCCACCCTTGTTTACACACGTGGTCCTCAGTTTCCCGCCAACCTACACCACGTGGTTTTTTCGCGCCAAAGCATTGTTGACGTTTCGGTGGATTCTCAGCTCGGAAGTTGTATGAGGCTATATGTCACTACCGGTATTTCCAAAATATAGGCTACATCGATATTCAAGTTCCCTGCCTGGTGAAAACATTCATTTCCAAGGGTAGTTAAAATAAAACTCTTAGGACTCTTCTTAGGAACTTCGAGGAATGAGACAAGATGCAGGGCACAAAAAATAGTAATAGGCCCTACGGGGTGCATCTTCGCCCATAGTGCAAATTGTTTTGTTTGTCAAGATCATGGCGAAGATATACGAGGCCTGAAATGGCACCCAAATTAATATATTTATCAATTAATTAACGGTGTGCATGTGCGCTCATCTGTTCAATGGAACACAACGGCGATTCCCGGATCAGCAGGGCGCCGTCAAATGCTGCTGCCCTCTGGTGTTAATGAAAGTAACTAAAATCACAGCGCAGATGTTCCCGCCATGCGCTCGGGGCATGGGAAAGGTGGCCCAGTGTGAAAGGTGAGATGCTTGTGCAGATCTTGGAGGAATTATACTGTATAATTCCTCCAAGTGCAGATGATGCAGTGATAGACAATCGGAAGAATGGCATCGCTAATAATTTGGCGGGAAAAGCGGCGAATATCTTTGCGCATTGGGATTTGAACATGTTGAAAGCAACTGAACTAGGCTACTCAGTGCTGTCCAGTTGCCGCGTGCAGCTTTCTCCACAAAACCAGAAACCAGCCACCGGTACAAAAATTTTCCTTGCTGATTGCTCGTAGCCTTGCTAATCAAGATCACACCCGAAAGAAGCCCGCCTTCCTCCAAACGCAGGTGCAGATCCTCTCACTCGCAAGACGCAATAGTTATCTAATCACCTTTAAAAGATTACATAATTTGTTACAAAAGAGCGATTAAACAGGTGTCTATTTATTGGGGAGGCGCCGGGTTCAGCTGAATTTAGGCAGACTTATATAATTATCCCTCCTCTAATTAATTAGGTGTACCGTTGTTGACGCGAGTAGTGAGTAGTACTAGCGCCTCCTGATCATATGATTAGACAATGGGGCGCCCCCCAAATTTGCAGCCAGTGGCGCGAGCTAAAATCCGTCAGCGTGCCCCGCCCGCTACCATTGGCAAGATGGGTGAAAACGACGCAATCATGCTGGAAATTTAAAAAAATGCTATTGCCTCCAATCAAAATGTGGAGGCAATAGCATTTTTTTCATCGAAATCATTCCGTCCTATATGATCGCGCTATGTGACTGTAAAACAATGCATTCCCTGTGGTTAGCTGGTTATGGTTTACTGCGTCATTGGCAATATCGCACGGCGTGACGCGACGTCACGACACCGCGTGGCCTTGAAGGGTGGGGCCTTGATGGGTGGGGCCGCAATGTGGTAATAGAGAGGTTGCGCAGCTTTCCGACTCCGGCTTCAACTAAATTGCAGTCCGGCTGCTGTAGACATCCTTGATAAAAACGATTTGATAGACGTTTGCAAATCATAAAACGCCATAACTGTGTGGGCAGAATAATTTTGACTCCGTCGTAATCGGAAGTGTACGTAAATCGCAAATATTACAGTCGTGTTTCAAGTCGTAACGACTATGATTACGACTTCAATAGGCCTGTTCATTATTTATCCGCACTTCCTATTTAATTATGCCAGGGCCCGGTTGTTAGAAAGTCCGTTATCTTTAACATATCGTTAGGCCTAACGAGTCGTTAAATCCCCTAACGATACGTTATGAAACGAACCATTATTTTTTTGTTGCTAGAAAGAAATTTCAGGCCACGTTAGCTAACGATGAGGTAACGTACGTTATCTAACGAACTTCCCCTAATCTAATTGGATTTTTTCCCATAATCCATTGGAATTTCCCATAATCCCATTGGTAACCAAGATGGATGCCAACATGAATGCCACGAAATCAAAGAAGGCAAGGAAGCCAAATTTTACTGCCAAGGAGCTATCGATAATCACTGAAATGGTCCGGCAGGACATTTCTGTGTTATCCAGCAAGCACAGCACCATTGTGACCAACCAAAAGAAGGAAGAAATTTGGCGGAAGATAGAGCGAGCTGTGAATGCTGTTGGCATCCACCCCAGAACCATCAAGGAGATTAAAGAAAAATGGGGCCAAATGAAATCAAATGCTAAACTGAAGCAAGCCCAGGCGAAGAAAGCTGANAATGTGAAATATAGTTCTTGTGATCTTCCTGATGATATCACATATTGTTTTTGAAGGCTTTGTTCCTGTCATGACGGTGGACGAGGAGGAAGTGCAGCGCCTCTGCACTGAAGCATCCCTGACAGATCTAGGGATGTTCGATGAGTTGAGTGACGAAGCTGAATCACCCCGATCAATGGCTAGGAGGATCGAAAGCTCCGGTTGTCATCGTTCCAAATCTGTGAAAGAAACAACGAAGAAATCAAAGTCTGATAGGCCTGCATCAACATCTTGTACATCTAGAAAACAGGACAAGTGTGGACACTGTGACCGTCAACACGAACTGATCGAGAGTGAAATTAAGAACAATGAGCTGAGAAGGCGTGTTCTGGAGAAGAAATTGGAACTGCTCAATTTACAAGTGCAGCAAATGAAACAGCTAAAGTAATTTAGATCTGGAAATTCAGTGTACCAGTACTGGTACTGGGACACATAAGTTGTTACTGATATTGATGTGTTAATGTGATCTTATTTCTTTCAAGTTATTAAAAATTTACTCATGTTATAATAAATTACTCTAGGTTTCTTTTTGTGAGAAGACCAGTGAGTTTTCATCACAAACTTCCACATACCTTACTTAATGATGTTGAAAGTAAGTATTGGCCACAAAGTTTCTGACATGGCGACCATCTTCATGTCCCTCATAGCGGAATGGCTGTGGTGGTTCAGGTCCAGGAATCAATGGGCCATCTGGTAGTGGTTCCTTGAAGTGGATCGCCAAATTGTGGAGGACAGCGCATGCAACAATAATTCGGCAAACTCTGTCTGGCTGCATCCTTATCTCGAGGTGGAGACAACCGAATCTTCTCTTCAATATTCCGAAGCATCTTTCTATTGTTGCCCTTGTTCTTTTCTGTGCCCGGTTGTACCTTCTTTCAGTGTCGGTGGCTGGTCTGAGGAAGGGTGTCAGAAGGAATGGTCTACATGGATATCCACTGTCCCCAAGGAGATACCCTTCTTCAATGCCATGGTTGTCTGTCTACATATGGAATAGGAAAAAAATTGAAGTGAAGTAGGCCTAAGTAAGGCAGACTATTTCCTGGGGGATTTTTTCCTACTTTACCAGTATACCAAAGAGGGGGATTTGGGGGATAATTTTTTCTACTTGAACAAAGGAGTGGATTTTTTTCGGGGGGGGGGGGGGGAGCGTACCTGCAGATGTTCTCCAATCTGACTCTGCCGAAAAATGAAAGAATCATGGGTTGATCCTGGCCATCTCGCTACAATATTCAAAATTTCACCTGGAATGAAAGGAAACAAAATATCATTAAGTAGGCCTAACTGCTCCGTGTCACACAATTCTTTCAATAATGAAATAGGCCTTTAAAAGTTAGATACAAACAAAGGCAAAGTTAATTTCATGATCACAGTGAATGAATACTCCCCAAGGTGCATGCTAATTAATAGCTGAGCGCATAAAAAGAATTTGAATTTGAATTCAACATTGTAATTGTTTCAATGTTTGCATCCCATACATTGAACTTGTTGAACTCTGTCTGACGTCAGAAACAGTATGGCTGCTTGCAATGCTGAATGATGAAATGTAAACATGCTATGCAGAATTTCAATCGCTTCTGAGCTAGCGAGACATATTTTACTATATCATGCATCATTACTGCACTTCATGTCAACAAAACATCAGGCCTTGTGGCCTGACATTGGCTAAATGCAAGCGCAAGGAGTCAATTTGCAATGCTTGTAGTAGTGGGCCTAGCACTAGCAGGCTGAGTGACACTGACTGTGCTGATTGCCAGTGCTGAACGCATGCAGAGAGTGCACAGGAGGCTGTGTAGGCCTGTGTGTGCTGTGGAGGTCAGGCCTACCCTACCCTAGGCCTCTTTGGCTACTTACATTTGTGGTCACACACAGCCTGTACATTGATGCTGTGGTAATGAGCACGGTTCACGAATGCTGCTTCATATCCGGGCCTTTGTTGTTGTGCTTCATCGCCTTGCTCCAACCAGTCAGCAGGTGTAGAAGGTGCTTGGATTTGAATGTGAGTGCAGTCAATGCATCCACAGACATTAGGGAAGCCGCCCATTTGAAAGAACCCATGCTTGATTTCATCTTTGATGGCAGGTGTTGCTGGCCACTTGATGAAGTTGTTGACTTGTCTTGAGAGCAGGTCAGACACATTCGCAATCACCCTTGATGTTGTTCCCTTGTTCACACCAAAGTTGTCACCAATAGACTGTAGCTTGTCCCCACTTGCATAGTATTTTAATGCAATTAAAACTTGGGTGACAGTGCTTAAACTTTGTGTTCTGTGAGTGGGCCGTGACAGATCATCATCTAGCAGATCACAAATGAAATTGATGCCCTCTCTACCAAATCTAAATCTTTCCCGGATGGCAGAATCACCTTCAAAATCGATAAGTGGGCAAATTTTTCTCCTGAAGGTCCTTCTTTGGCGTTCTTGTTGAAAATTGTGGAGCAATTCATCATGAAGGAGGAGCCTGGCGGCCATTTTGTTTTCCCCTAACGACGGCCTAACGGAGCCCCCTTGCTCCGTTAAATCTAACAGGAAGTTAACGTGAAGATAACGATCGTTAAAGTTAACGAACTTTCTAGCAACAAACATTAACGGATCGTTAGACTTAACATAGGCCTAACGCTAAGTTAACGAATCGTTAGAGATAACGGACTTTCTAACAACTGGGCCCAGATTTTTCTGCCTTCAATTTATGGTGTTTGACGAATTGAAAACTTCTATCAAATCGTTTTTATCAAGTACCGGTATGTCCATAGCGGACTGCAATTCATTCTCGTAGTTGAAGTCGGAGTCGGGCCGCTGCGCAACCTCTCTATTGATTAAGAGAACGCATCTGCCCCGTTTTTTTCACCGTCTTCGTCTCTATGATTTTGGCGTTGACGCGTGTCTTGGCGTTCTCTTCCTCCTGAAGTAAAAGGACAGTAAAAGCTTGCAAAACAATCCAGTGCGAATCATTTCTCAATTTCATCTCTGATTTGCGATTGCGATGCGGCTGCTTTTTCTGTAAAAACCTTGATATTTCTGCAGTGATGTTTTCCTTCCGTCAATACCTCTCCATGATTCTGGGAGTTTTATTACCTGAGCGGGTGTGGGAAAATCAATCTCTCTCTCTTGGATTGGCTCACCTGGTAATGTCTACTACCCTGGGGATTAACGCTTTGAGGTCAGAAGACAGATGTATGTCAATTTTTGTGGCAAAATGGAACTCAAACAGCAATAGTCCATCTAAATAATCTCCTCCAGGAAGGAATGGTTTCGGTTCCACCTGACAAAAGGTTTATTGTCAGATTTCCTACACATAGGGCGGGGAATGTTATCCGGGTGTAACGTTTTTCAGTGTGGCCATTTTTCTATGTGACTCCCATTGTTTGGAACACACTGGGAAACAGACTCACTGTTTCTCTGTGTATCGCCCATTCCTTTGTCAAGTTGCACCTTATTCCGTCAATGTCATACTGGCACATGGACCACACTAAAAAACGTTACACTGGCTTTTCAACACGTACTGGTGTAAAAGGAAAGAATGTCCCCAGGAAAAAAACATGGAACAATAGAAGCAGACACTTTTTACAGGGGGACATTCTTTACTGTTACACCAATAGTTGAATTTGAGTTCCTGGTTAAACAGCAATATCATCCATTCTGATTGGTGTTTTTCTGCAACTGACACATCACTTTGATTAATGCCCATCATATGTTGTTATAGGTGTGTTGGTTTCCCATGCCCCAGGCCTCAAAGGTGCTGCTCCTGCCCCAATCTACCTGTGCCTCTGCCAACAACACCTTGGTACAGGTGAAAAAGATCAGAGCGCTGGGAATGACACTTAAATTTGTGATGGAAAGACAGTTTATGTATTATATTTTCTGAGCTGGTATCTTCATTTGGACACTAGATGCCCCCCCCCCAAAAAACGAAATAACAATGATGCGATTCAGATAGATAGCTTTATTCTTAAAAATTAAAATGCATCATTATACATATTATGTCATATCACAATAATTTAAATGCTGAGTGATAATAAGCCCAGAGAGAAGTGTACATGATCCCTTGGAGGAATTATAATTCCTCCAAGATGATCCATAGTATATAAATTAAAACACATTTCCACAGGGCGTGGTGGTACAGTACTGTAAACATGATACAAGGAGAGGAAAAAGCTAAAAACACTTCAGAGCTGCATGAAAAACATGTTACAATATTGACTTGGAGGGTAAGAATGGGAGCCCTCCTCAGCAGCAAAAAGTCAGTCCCAAATATTGGTCACGTTCTCTCGACTTCACTGTAGACAATTCTGACATCTGCAGGGGGATACTCTTGATTAAAGATTTGTCAGATAACAACTTTCAGTAGTTCCATAGATGGGTTCTTCTTTTTGGGGGGTTGACTGACAGAGTTAATTTTCAATTCCAAAATTCTGAAGGTCAAAAAGCCCAGAGTGGTGCTTATAAAATGTGTCTTTCAATTTGCTCAAAGTCTGATCATAAATGTCCCACGTTGAGTCAGCAATGATGTTGCCGCTTTTTTCCAGACTCCCACGCAGTGTGACGAGAGTAGTTAGAATCCTATAGATATCTGTCACCCGTTGGGAATAGGTTGTAAAATCCAGCATCACCTGGGCGTGTTGTTGCACTGTAGTCAAGAGGGAGAGCTTATCATCCAGGAGCAGAGAAAGTCCACCATAAGTGTCATAAACAGTCATATGATCATTTGATACTGCTGGGAACATGTAGAAAGGTAACTTCAGATTGCTACCTTTGAGGACAGATGCAATCACCTTAGCAACCGTGTCCCAAGCACTTCCTTGATTGGATGGTTCAAACACTATTGGCATCATGCCAGCCGATTTTTGAGGTAATCCAGTCAGTTGACATTTATGAGTGTCTTGGTTAGGTGATGGTTTTTCGCCAATTGCTACGTTTTGATCCACAGATGTTCCAGTGAGTAGTGTGCACATGTGAGTAACGGACATGCGATTGAAAACAATGCCATCTTCATATGTGTTCAGTTCACCTTTGTCGAAAAGCCTCTCTTCCTGGTTCTGAAAATACAAAGGAAGGAGACATTATAATGAGAATCACGACATGACGGAAGGGAAATCATGCTGAAAGCAAGAATTAATAGAATTACAGAAATACAGTGGAACCTCTCTATTAACGATGTCTTCTGAACTACTGACAATTCAGAGCTGTCCTGATTACCAAGGTCAAAACGAATAGAAACGACCAATTTGGGACAGAATTTGGTGTCCTGCAGGCAGAGGTGTCCGGTAAGTGAGGTTGTACTGTATACTGTATGGATATCAATCAGCCATCTTTGTTGCATCATTGTGCTGCATCTGTAATTGAAAGTAATAGCACACTAATTAGTGAAAAGACTTTGCTAATGGTTTGACAGCTGATGGAGCAGCATTTACTGCATTTGATCAGCTGTGAAGTTTTCTCACTTTTGAATATTTCCCTGGAAAGAGCTTTTAAATTTTGAAAGTGGCAAAACAGTCATTTGATGCAAAATGAAAGTTGTTTCCCATATCAATGTATATGCATGATCCCAACATCCAGGTTTTGCCGAAAACCATAGATTATTGTCAATGAATTGACAGAAAACCACAGATATATTTACATGTAAGTATTGTCAATAAATTGACAGAAAACCATCATAGATATTTAAGTATTGTCAATAAATTGACAGAAAACCATCATGGATATTTAAATATTGTCAATAAATTGACAGAAAACCATCATAGATATTTAAGTATTGTCAATAAATTGACAGAAAACCATAGATACATGTATTTGAGTATTGTCAAAAATAGATATTTTAGATATCTATTTTTGGTATTGTGCAATCGATTGAGGAAATCAACCAATCATGCAATGAGCAAATCTCAAATCGGGGTGATCTGGCTAGCAACATTTATCTTATCTTACTGCTTGACCAGGCCGAGAAGCTAATGGATGGGATGATGGGGTATAAATACTGGCAGGTAATTCTGGTAGGGGAGCTTTAATGATAACATCATTAACCAGCAGGGGGAGCTTGGGATTCCCAGTATTTCATGTCCTTTTAATGACCTAGTTTAGAGTATTGTTAAAAACTTTGGAATAGGCCTGGTTTATGAAATTTCCTATTATTTTATCAGCATATTTCATTAAGGGTCTCTTGCACAAGCAGTAGCACTTTGACTTGCCCTTTTCCCACTAAGATGATAAAGTAAACATTATTGGAGGTATGGGAACATCAGAGAAGCCCCGCTCCCCACTCAGCCCCAGCCTGACAACCATACTCAACAGGGAACTCAATTTATCAGCTATTGAGATAACCTATGCCATGTTAACAGCAATCTGGACAGCAGATTCCATAGCTAATGTACATCACATGTCAGTACCAGTACAAACTTCTTGGAAACAACTCTAGTATGGGAGAAGACAGGTAGACCCAGCAGCTAATAAAGCCCGTGGGGTGGGTCTATATGTCACCAAAGTGGTTGTTAACGACCTGGTTACGTGCTCAAATTATCTGGTGACATGTTACCATTGGTGGCATAGCTAACTTGAAATTGTTTACAGTCACTAGCAGGGGTGGCACTTAGGCTAATGTCAAGGAATGTACCGGTACCAAGGTAATGCATAGGATCAAAGCTTTGGTGAAATGCATGAGGAAATGTGAATTACAGGTTTTTAAACAGGGTGTGCCACAAAAACTGCAGGCCATCACCAAAGCAACTGACCCCAGTCCAGGGTTGGTGAAATGAATTACACAGGATTGGATAACTTGCTTGGGGATCTCACCTCAAGGAAATCCCTTATTGCATGGGATTCCTTGTTCGTACCAGGTAGAAGGGTATAAATAGGGAGTTTAGACTGAGAAATCAATAACTTAGCTGATGGAAAATGGTATTGTTTTGTATTAACTCATATACATGTAGGTACCTGGTAACTGATGGATATGTTTATGTTCCTCTAAGGTAGGCCTACTTGAAGCCAATCATCCACATGCATTATTATGAAATCGTCATGGTAAATAGAAACAAAAATAGATAAGCTAGCTTATCTATTTTTGCTAGAAAGCATCTAGGCCTACCAGTAACATCAAAATGTTCTGGCCTCGTGTCAGAGATTGAGTCAATAAAGAAATTTTAAGTTTAGAAAACTTACAGATTTCTAAAAATAACAAGCCAAATTATACAGCTTATCAGTATCACTGATATAAAGCCCATTCAAGCAATTAACAGAGTCACATTTTGCATTGTCTATTTCTCCAATCAATAAGGGATCTGCTCACAGCAATAATCAACTCAAGTCATAAGAATGACACTTATCACCTGGTTAAGAGTTGGGACTTAAAATCAACATTTTTATCTAATCTTTTGGCTACAGAGTACCAGTAACCTAACACACAAACGGAGTGAAGGTACCGGCCAGAAGCTGATAAAACCCTCAATACATGGTTAATTACTTCCAAAGCCATCAAAGTGTGGGAAAGTTAGTCCTAAAGTACCATTTTTAGCACTAATGTGAAGCTATGCTGGTGAAGATTGTCACTGATGGTATCAATTGGGGAAAGTTATTATTATTTCTACCAACACCAGATCAATAATTAATATAATAATGTTTTCCGCTGAGAGTACATGAGATGGTGAAGAGGCGGATTCCTGACAAGCAACAGGACTCTGGTTTCCTCCCTAGTGTTGGAATATTGCCTATAGAACTAATTATTTGAAAGTTGAGGAAAGGGGGAACATCTTTCTGCAGACACCCCAATCAGAAGAACACATGTACTCTGCTGATGGCATCCATCATTTAATTTCTATTAATTTCACTCAAATTGGACTTAAATCAGATCACCTATTCATTTACGGACATAACCTCGCCCTTGATTTCATTAGATTAGACAGGGTCACATTTACACAGATGATTCCAATGCAAAACTGAAAGATATCAAAGACATTTCCCATGAAGTTATTCTGCAAGAAAATGTCAGTATCAACCCAGTCCAA
>NMRB01006079.1:0-14654 GCA_002633025.1 Notospermus geniculatus
TATCCCCCATACAATAGACAGCTAGACCATGAAGTACTGAGAAATCTTTCACTCTCGTTTCACATTGATACAATGAGGGGAACACTCAGAAATGGGAAAACCGTGGCATTTTACACCGGTGCGATGAATCGCTCCAGCCATAATAGCTGCGCTTCCATTTCAGCTTTTATATCCGGTGTAACGTTTTTGAGCGTTCCCCATCTGCGAGTGTTCCCCTGCTATTGTCTGACGGAATAAGCCGCGACTCGACAATGGAGGACACACAGAGAAACGTGTCGATCTATCTGCCAGTGTTTCCAGAACAATAGGGGGAACACTGACGCACGGAAACACTGAAAAACTGTACACCTGTCTTGCATGCATGTATAGATGGAACGGCCGATAGGCCTAACTGAGCATCCGCGTAATTCCATTCACCAAAACGCGCAGCAGTTAAAAAATTACCTTTAGATCAAGCAGTTTGCTCCAGTCACGAGGCATCAGGTAATACATAATACCCTGACCGGATCCTGGTAACAGGCATCCTCTGACGAGAAGTACTGTCAGGAAAACATACGGCGCAGTAGCGGTGAAATAAACTACCTGGAATTGAACGGAAAAGTTGGAAAGAATGTGCAATTTCAGATGTCCGCCGTGGCACTAATAGTCCATGAGCCAGACCCAAGATTTTGGAGTTTGAGTACCAATTTGCAGAACAGATCCAACATGGATTTTTGGTCAGTCTGATGTCTGAGGTGTCTGAAATCATATGATGGACTTTTCAATTGCGTAGCTTTATGCCCCTAATTAAGGTTCTTAAAATTGTTCATTGGAATTCCATTGCAATTCCATTACAGAGTTGTATTACAAATTCAAGCGTCCATGTACAGCTAACTTTTTTCTGGTCGGTTTTAGGCCCTTAAAATGTATTACCAATAAATAGAAATATGGTACTTCTCAGGCCGATAAGCCTGTTTAGAATACGAATTAATCAGTATTTGTTGTAAAAATGGCGTTTTCAGTGATTTTGATGCATTTTAGGCAAAATTTGTCATATATGTCGTTTCTGTGTTACAGTGATGTCATACAATGTTTAAAATATAGCTATCTGAATGAGAGGCACCATATTTCTATCTATTCGTAATACATTTATAGGGTCTAAAACTGGCCAGAAAAAAGTTAACTGTACATGGACAGTTGAATTTGTAATACATGCCTGTATAAGTACTGCAATGGAATTCCAATGAACGATTCTAAGAATCTTAATTAGGGGTATAAAGCTACACAATTGAAATGTCCATCATGTGATTTCAGACACCTCAGACATCAGACTGACCAAAAATCCATGTTGGATCTGTTCTGCAAATTGGTACTCAAAATCGGGCTGGCTCATGGACTATAAGCCATGTTTTCGTGCAGCAGAGAAAGGTTATATCCGGTACGGGCCAAAAATACATGTAGAAAATATATGAGTAGCCTATAACTCATTTTTTTTACATTTTATACCTTTAACAATTTTTCAAATATGTGATGCGAAATTCAGGTATGTGAAGTTGATCAACAAAACAACAAATACATGTATGTAACGCCATTTCTACATGTAATTCTCTTACGGTGGTGCCACGTCCGTCGTCCGTCGTCGTCGTCTGTTAGCAGGGCACGTTTCGTAACCGCTGGGGTTATTGACCTGAAACTTGGTACATATATACCCCTAGGTCAGTTGACCTATGACACCAAGTTTCGGTCCGATTCGATTGTTGGCTTGGCCGCCAGGTGGCGGAAACCAAAAACACAAAAAGTGCAATAACTCCTGAACGAATGTCCAGATCATCTCCAAATTTTTATCGTAGGTACATCTAATAAGGATACATGACATAGTTAACGGGTTTTTGATTTTTGACCTTTATGTGCACGTGAAGTCTCGGCCCGATCAGACATCCAATATGGCCGCCAGGTGGCATAACCCAAAAATTATCATCAAAGTCCTGTTACCGCTCTGGAATGACTTGACCCAGATTGCTCATAACTGTCATATGTCCAACAGGTGAGCACATGGTCCATGGGCCATTTCATTTATACAAAAATAGTTTTTTTTCGATCGACCATCTCTTCAAGTGGATTTTCAATAGGTAAGTGAACATTCAGCCATGTATTTATCAACAGGTTATTCGTCGCCAGTTGAAGACGGTTTAAAGTATTGTTTGCAATTTTTCACCACTTGCTGTTATTATGAGGCACCAAATATAATTGGCCTGTCATTAAAATTGCGGAAGTTATACATGTCGACAGGTATTTAAGAGTGCTTTAAAAAGCCTTCACGATTATTTTTGAGATTCGGCGAAGATAACATTCAAAAGTCTCGTCAAGTCGTTTTTTGATATGTAACAACAAAACTTTGGCAATTATAGGGCGTGTCAAGACTAGCGCACATCGACTTTGCGACTGCAAGCAACTGGGAATGGCGTTTCCGGCAACTGCTGGCGTCGAACAGATGCTCAAACAGGCCGATGGACGCGCACCGGCAACGCTATATTGCCGACCGTTGCCGCTAGTTCCAGCCAGTTGCTCATCATGTTCGAACTCGTTGCCGACCGTTGCTTCTAGTTGTCTTCAGTCGTTTCCGATGTAAGCGCGCTAGCAATGAATTTCCTTTGTTTGTGGAACACTCCTGGTCATGTAACGTAACGGAATCCCGAATGGTCCGATTGGAAGACATCGACAATTTCCGAGGGGATGGTGGTGCCCGGACGGTGACTTAAAATGAAGAGACACCGAACATCCCTCCCTATTAGTCTTGTCTGAAGTAGAGAGCACTCTCGCCCCCATCGATTTTGATTTGAAATTGTTGTAGAGATTCCACCCCATACTGACGAATGTCTATTACGAACCTTTCCAGTTGACTTGATACCCTTGATGAGGCATAGGAAAACTGTGGTCCAAACTGCCAAGTGACACAGGACGAGCTGCCACCTGAACCCGCCGATTATTTCGATCCCCTCAGTTAGTTCTAGGACTCGATATCTGAAAAGGGCAANCAGTTAGTTCTAGGACTCGATACCTGAAAAGGGCAAAAAGCCGCCGGTTATTTCGATCCCCTCAGTTAGTTCAAGGACTCGATACCTGAAAAGGGCAAGAAGCCGCCCATTTCGGTTCCCTCAGTTAGTTCAAGGACCCTGTACCTGAAAAGGAAGGGCAAAAAGCCGCCGATTATTTCGATTCCCTCAGTTAGAACTTCTATCTCTGAAAAAGAAAGAACAAGAAGCCGACGATAATTTCGATTCCCTCAGTTTGTTCAAGGACTCTATACCTGAAAAGGGTATTCACTTCACAGCATCGTAGGAACAATATAGTGTCTGAGTAGACCACAATTTGCATTTTTAGCCAAAACAGGTTTATTTTGTGACTTTCGTTTTAAATTTCACTTTGAATTCAAACATGACTAAACATGAATTGTTGATGCCGTAGAATCACCTTTCTCCGGTCACTTCATTATAAACTTCAAAGTTCAATGGGAAACACCTTCGTCACCGCGGAGTCATCGTCACAGTGGCATGACTTCACCTGGGACTACATGGCGAACTGTCATTGGCCGCTCACGAAAATGGGCATGAACAGCCAATGAATACTTAAGCCTCGCTTATGTCGCCCTTACGTACAGTCAGAACTAGTTGGCAACTGATAATCGGCGCGTAATTGGAACTAATCAGTCACAACTACTAGGTGACAAGCTCTTGGGCGTCGGCGAGTAACTAGTTGCAAACTACAAATATCCAGATCCTGAAAATCGCACGTGTTCAACTTCAGCACGTTTTACTTAATAAAATCAAAAGAAATCTGTGTCGACATAAGCATTCACTGGCAAAAGACGGCGATAAACTAGTTCCAGGTAGTTGCGACCGATCGGTATTTTTCGAGTCGGTGGCGACATAAGTTATCAGTTACAACTTGTTGACGCTATTTCTATCACAGCATTAGGCGACATAAGCGAGGCTTTAGAGGCCTTGCATATCTGACACTGACCGGAGAAAGGTGATTCTACGGTATATGCCCCATACGTCCCACCTCAGAACGAGTCGCCGAGAATATTCATGACATCATATGAATGTCATTACCATAAAAATGATATACCAATTCAATTGGTATTCAAATAACCACAACAACACTGCAGACGGTTATAGATTTAATTCAGTTCATAAAAATACATGTACCATTTCCTCTTTTTATGTGACACACAGCTGTGACTGCCAACGAAATGGAAAATTCCTACGACCTCATTCGCGTCGAGACGTTCCTTTTATTAAACTCACCAAAAAAAGAAAATGGCTTGGTCGTTTTTTTTGCTAAAAGACTTTAATACGCTCAGGCATGTCAGGGAAGGGGAAGTCTGCAGAGGGGTATTTTCGACGAGGGTCGTACATCTAAAACGTGTAAAATGTACTTTAATGGTTTATTTCCTCGGCTTGGAGTGGCCTCAACTGATGTCACTTTGTCGATCAACCGGTCTGGATGATAAGCTGGGGATGGGCTCTGGATCTAGGACACCTATTCAGGTCCGATCTGGTTTGATCTGAACAAGATTATTCCGGCCTAGGTCTATGGTATCAGGGCCCATGTTCCCGAGGCTATCGTTGGCGTAAAGCCCCCGTCACATATCCACTCCGGGGCCCGTACGGCGAGTAAAAACAGACAGATTGCCCCTGATCCCCGGGGAATGAAAACCGTAGAAATGAAAATGAACATGAAAAATGAAAATGAAAATCGTAATGGACCCGTACTGTCTCTAAACTCCACGGCAACCCGCTGGGTGGGGAAAATCGTACGGGGCTCGGTGGATATGTGACGTTTTGCTCTCGTCCGGCCTTCACAATGAAGAGATGGCTGTTCCCGAAGCTATCGGTAACAACCATCTTCACTGAGTGTTCAGGTAAAGACTCGGCTTCTCCTCCCTTGACCTTCACGCAAGCAAACCACATTCCGTGTTCAACGGATTTCCCCGATCCCAAAAATAGCAACCAATCACGGCAAAGTTTGCACCGACCCATGTGCATGACGTGTTCGCGGTAATGACGTTGACCAATCAAAATTTGATGAAATGACATCATTGATATTTTTTCTTCCATGAACGACGAAGAAACGAGGCTTCTGATTGGGCGCACGAGGAAATCCCAAAGCGTTGAACACGGAATCTGGCTGCTTGCTGCAGAGTGTAGGAAGCGGTTAGCCGATTTCTACACGATGCATTATGCAGAATGGTAAACGAAATGCCTAAATGATCCCTCAAATCTAACGATAGCTCTGGAGTTCTTGTTAGGCATTCGTTAGGTTCGTACAGGTGTAATGTTTTTCACTGCCCCCCGTTTGCCAGTGCCTCCCAACAAAAGATTGACGGAATAAGCCGCGACGTGACAATGGGGGAGGCACTGATCAACATGCCTTTCTGTATTTGAGTGTCCGCCACACAATAAAGCGGGCATTGTCATACGGGGGGCATTCTCATACATTACACCTGTGAAACGTTAATGAATGTGCCCTTGTAAATCACCGTGACCATTGTTCAGGTCTGATAGGGCTTTATGCCTATTGTGAGTCACAGTGAAGGCAAGTCAATAGATTTGTCACAAGGGGAAAATAAAATCGTGATCCGAGCAGTTCGCCCCAATAGCCTAGTTCACTAAAGCCTCGCTTATGTCGCCCTACGCTGTGATAGAAACGGCGTCAACAAGTTGCAACTGGTAACTTACGTCGCCACCGACAAGAAAAATACCGATCGGTCGCAACTGCCTGGAACTAGTTTATCGCCGTCTTTTGAGTGCTTATGTCGACACAGATTTCCTTTGATGTTAAGTGACGTGGTGATTAGGTCGCGTGGTCACGTTAGGCCACGTGGAATGTAAAGCGAATTTCATTGGCTGTCTTCAGGATACAGTTGTCAACTAGTCGCTGAAGTTGAACATGTGCGACTTTCAGGATCTGGATATTTTTAGTTTGCAACTAGTTGGCAACTAGTTACTCTCTGACGCCCGAGAGCTTATGTCACCTAGTAGTTGTGACTAATTAGTTCCAACTACGCGCCGATTATCAGTTGCCAACTAGTTCTGACTGTACGTAAGGGCGACATAAGCGAGGCTTTANAGTTGCCAACTAGTTGCAAACTAAAAATATCCAGATCCTGAAAGTCGCACATGTTCAACTTCAGCGACTAGTTGACAACTGTATCCTGAAGACAGCCAATGAAATTCGCTTTACATTCCACGTGACCTAACGTGACCACGTGACCTAATCACCACGTCACTTAAAATCAAAGGAAATCTTTGTCGACATAAGCACTCAAAAGACGGCGATAAACTAGTTCCAGGTAGTTGCGACCGATCGGTATTTTTCTTGTCGGCGGCGATATAAGTTATCAGTTGCAACTTGTTGACGCTGTTTCTATCACAGCGTAGGGCGACATAAGCAAGGCTTTAGGCACCACTCTGTTATGGTGATTGTCTTCCTCTGGGTCAGATTTTATAGAGATGTTTTTTTTTAAATTTCCCTCAATTTCCCCACAATGCGGCGAAGTATTTTTTTTTAAATCTCTAATTTAAACCTAATTACAAATTCAAACTACACGAATGACCAGGCTTTCCGTAAATCATGTAAATTTTCGCTGAATTCTTCGTTCGTAGGAGGGTTTTCTAGATGCCTCTAATTTTAATCAATCCTGTATGAAGGCCTAATAACCTACATAAATTGAAAAAAATGAATTAAAAGTGTCGAGATAAAGTATTTAAAAAATTGTAATTTAGGCCGAAATTCTCACAAAATATACAAAAAACATATGTACTTTAATGTCCAATGGAGTGACTCAATAGTGCACTCTTCAATCACTCCATGGGACATTTAAAATATATATGTATAATAGTAATGAGAATTTCGGCCTAAGTTACTATAATTTTTCAAATAGCCCGTATATAATGGCATGGTTCATTCTGCATTAATGCATTAGGCTTGTGCAATAAATTACAAACAAAGGAGAATAATCCCCCTGTAAAGCGGTCCAGACACGCGCAATATTATTGCACAATATGGGGTCCAAATGGGGTCTGCGCTTCTGGCATGAAGGGTGGAAGAAAGATTGGCATCTAACAAGAACAGGACATCGGAGCGATGTCAATGGTTTCCGATCCTGAAGACAGTGGCAGGCCCGTAGCTAGCATAGGGACGGGGGGGGGGGGCAAATGCCCCCCCAGGCCAATTGTTCAAAAAAAAAAATTTCAGCAAAATCAAATGGGATAAAAGATCAGAATTGTTCATGTCTCAGAGTGCAGGAAATTGACTTCAAATCGCATCTCAGAGCTTCTAATTTTCAAAATTTTTCTGGGGGAGGCCCCCAGACCCCCCGCAAAACAGGCCCCTGTGGCGCTCGAAGGCCAAGCCTACGTCCGGGCAGCTCGTTTGCTTAAAAAAGCCCCCCTAGCAAAAAAAAGCTAGCTGCGGCCCTGAGTGGCCAAGCTAAACTAGCTAATTTCCAGTTGAAGTTATAAGAATACTTTAGAGCTGATTAACTGTGAGCTTGACCTCTGACCTTGAGAAGTATAACCGTTGACTAGAGAGGATGCGCAGCGTCACGACTCCCACTCCCACTCCGAGTTGGTCTCGGAGTCGTTCTCGGAACTCGTAGCGTCGTTTTTCAGGTTGCGCAAGACGTGAAGTGATACGACGTGGGCGACGTCACATGACGTCGTCCTTCACGCAGTGGTCCCCAACCAACGTCATGGATCAGGGGCCGGTTGCACAAAACTCATGTTAGCGCTAACATGGTGTTAGCGCTAACATTTATGTTAGATGACGTCAAAATCCATTGTCATTTTACGTCATTTAACATGATGTTAGCGCTAACATCATGTTAGCGCTAACATGAGTTTTGTGCAACCCAGCCCTGGGCTTTATAGACCAGTTAAATGAGTTGCCCATCAAGAACCAACTCGCACAAGAAAACTCACTTGGAAAGGTGTCGAGAGGTGGCAAGCGACACTGTGTTGCCATCATACACAAGATATTTCGGAATGAGTTTAGAATCCCCGATCAGTGCCCACAAAAAGGTCGTCGACGGACGNATAATGTTCAAAGAATGCTATGTCAACCTTAATCATATTTAACACCTGCTCAAACAAGAGAAAAAGCAAGTGGGAAACCACTTACGACTTCGATGCTTTCAACTCGTTTTTCCGACCGACTTCACCGACTTCACCGGGAAACCCCTGCAGTAACTGATGACGTAAGACGCAAAAAGGGTGTCACCTCGGAGTGGGAGTGGGAGTCGTGACGCTGCGCATCCTCTCTAATGCGTGGGCTTTGTATTGAGGACTTCCATTCCTCGGACTTTCGCCGCTGGTATACACTTGACCTGCCGCTTGCTAAACTGGTCGTGATAACTCAGTGTACGAGGCTATCCAGGCTCCTGGGTCCACCATATTCATAAACAAACTTACATGTAAGTCAAAGTGTGATACTTACATGTATCTTTTGTTTTGAACAAAGGATAAGTGTCACACTTACATGTAGACTTAGACTTAAGTAGTTTTATGAATATGGGCCCTGGGACTGTATGCATAAAACATCTTAAGTGCAAAATTTCCCTTAAACTATTGTTCCAAACAAAAGATAAGGGAAATTTTACACTTAAGATGTTTTATGCATACGGCCCCTGATGATTAGGGGCTTTACTTACTGCCAGAACTCTTCAGCCGGGGTCATAAGCTGTCTTGTCATGTTCGTGGAGTTGATGAGCTGACTCGCCGAATCATTGCTGGGCGTAGAATACATAGATATATTCCTTTGCGAGCACTGATCCGTGTTCCATGTGTTGTTACATCCAACCCAAGGTAATTCTCCCGAGAACGACATTCCGAGGTAGTACACGACGAAGTTGATGCAATGGGAATACTGGACAGCCATTATAAACGTAAGGATGACGCACGACCAACCTACTCCTGAATACAAGGAGAAATGGTTTAGAAAAATATGTAGGCAATTTTTACTTAATGGGCTGTTTTCTCAAGATATTACGATATCTGCATCATTGCCGGTTGATTTTTCAGTGGTATGTTTTGGTTACCTCAACTGTGCAAATTTACTAATAGATGCGTCATTTTTATTTAATGCTACCTGTACTTAACACTCACTGCTTACACAAATTAAACTTTCATTTTAAGAACAGTGAGAGGGTGATATGACGGCCTCCAGGTCGAAGCGCTTATACTATGCTGAAGGTCTGTATACACTTGGAACGTTTTCCAATAGGAGCTGTCAGCGAGTTGACCACTAGGTGTCACTAGGGCCCAATTCAATGCATCTAGCGGACCCAGTCATTATCGATCGAGCAGCGATCATAATAGATTTCCTGTACATTTGGTCCGCTAAGACTGTGCTGCCATCTGTTAGCAATATGCGCGGCTGACTGCTCCTATTCAGAGCAACAACCCCTTGTTGGACAATGTTGTCTAGTGCGTACAGGGTAAAGGAGGTTTAAAGCTGACGTGAACGAACAAAAAGCCCCCTTGCGACGAGCAAGAGAATTGCAAACGCCCTGCAAACATAGCAAACGAAGGCTCAGAACATGATAGACTCCACGAGGGCGCCACCTTATTTGTCTTCGAGGTGTCAACATCCTCTGGTGAGCTACTGCTGAACACCTTGTTTTTGAAAGAAAAAATTCTGACCCAGCTGGGGGTCGAACCCGCGCCTTGTTATCTCTGTTCCACCGTCTTCCCCAATCGGCCACCGAACTTGTTGGAAGACTTCTCATGTTTTCGCTTATTCGGTTCGAATCTCGTCTCAATGACTACATTTTTTTTCTTTGAGTGGTGTAAGGCTCCTGTTCCATAGAAGTTCACGTTTCACTTTTACGCGCCACGCTTCACGTTTTCCTTTCGTTCCTCGATTCAGGGCACAACGAGACACACATTACCTGTCCTGTTGCATGCTTTCTCCGAGGAACGAAAGGAAAACGTGAAGTGTGACGCAAAAAAGTGAAACGTGAACGTCTATGGACATTCGAACAGGAGCCTAAGAGGTATTATATCTGGAGATGTTGACAGCTCTGTTGCCTGAAGGCAAATAAGGTGGCGCCCTCCTGGCGTCGTGGGGTATATCATGTTCTGAGCCTTCGTTTGAGGTGCTTGCAGGGCGTTTGCAATTCTCTTGCTCGTCGCATGGGGGCTTTTTGTTCGTTCACGTCAGCTTTAAACAACAACAACAACATCATGTTGTTAAAATGTTGCCTATGCAGTTGGCCTGTGTATAAGCTGCTTTTTTTACTCACCTCTGACCAGAGGGCAAAAACGGAAGAGTTTCGTGATTTGGAAGCCGGAGAACTGTCCCAGAATGAGCTCCAGATAGTATAACGGTATACCAACCAGGGCCATGGCGATGAAATAAGGGATGAGAAACACACCTACAGGTATAAAATGAGACGTGTGGTAAAAAGGGGACATGGATGGTCCTTGAGGGTGGAAAGGTTTAAACCGTCATAGAAAGGTTTTCACGGCGGTGGAAATCCTCAGGCACTTTTCATTTGGAGAGACCAGAAAAGAGTCTTATCTGGTGTCTCCAACAGAAAAGTGCCTGAGGAAGACCCCGATTGGGGTCGAAGATTGCAAGATTCTGGAAGTTGACTTGATATTTATCATTTTGTGTGTCAATTTCTGTGCTTTTTAGCTCACCGTGGTGAGCTTATACAATGGTTGTGCGTCCGTCGTCCGTCGTCGTCCGTCGTCGTCGTCGTCGTGTTCCGTTAGCAGGATACTCGGGAATGACTTTACCCAGATTGCTCATCCCTCTGTCATGAGACTGTTATGTCCAACACGGTGAGCACATGGTCCATGGACCATTTTTCGTTCTTTGGATCTAACTTAAGCCATGAGTATAAGATTATCAGTTAGTAATCAATAATCTCCTTCGACGATTGTCAACTCTAAGTCGGTGAAATATAGATAGGTGCATGGTTTATCGACGTTTAATCCTATTCACAATCATGGCTATCCGTGTTGCCTTCTTAAGATCATTCCTGTACGGGCAAGAAATCTTTTTCAGTAAAATGTTATCATAAACCATAAAAGTTGTCTGCACAATCCACAAATGACTTGCAGTCACCAGTCAATGGTCCGTTCCACTGGTGCAAGTGTAGTGTAAATGAATGTACCCATAAATCAGTGTCCGGGTTACAAAAGGTTCTATTGTATCCTGAATATTGGTTTTTATCGTTGAGCGGGTTATTCCATCCTATACAATAGGTACACAATGGTAGGACACTGATTTATGGGGACAGTGAAATACGTTACACCTGTACTCTCTTTGAGTTCAGTCCGAGTTAGCAACGTCCCGAGGCAAGAGAGGCACAATGGTGAAGGTCACATGGATAGGGTTGACCAATTGACCACCCATGCAATATTTTCCTTGAATGTGGAAAGATGGGAATCCCCCAACTTGGTTGGGTGCAAAATTCAACAGATCATTTGCAATTAGGTCATCGCCATGGAGGTTTCTCGGAGGCGCACGCATGCGCAGTAGCCATGTTGACTTGTCAACACGGGAGTAAAGTTTTTAATAGCTTTGACGAAGGATTGCCGGCGGATCGCACAATTTTGCGTCTTTTTGGTGAGCTGGCCTCGAGGCATTCTCACCACTAAAATCATCACACTTTTAAAAGTAGGTCAATTTTTCGCCTCCATTTTCTCCTTTTCCATTCACGTAATCTACTGATTATCGACGCAATAGCTAATCATTTGGCGTGAAATTGTGTCCCCTGCTAAGCAATTTGAATAATATAATCGGCTTGGTGCTTTTTGGACGATTTTTGGACCAAATGACGAGATTATTTAGGATCATTTTCATGCGGGTCCTCTGTCCTCGACTCCTATACTGTAGGCCTATAGCGGAGCGGCAGTAACAGGCAGGGGACCAGGTGTTGGACAGTAAAAATGGTGGAGATTCTTCATCACTTGAGAAATTAGACCCATTGTGATACCTTTTCTAACCCTTCATTAGGTAAGCCACTATACTTCAACTCATTCTTTCATGTGTAGCAACAACTTCCACGATAATTCAAATACTTGGACATTTCCACAGTCTTGTTGGCCATATTTCCTGACTGCTCTGTATACAGTACAACGATCGTATGTTCATGGATGAACCAGGTCACGGTAATAAACATCAGTAGCATAGCGCCTGTATTCAGGTATCACCACACGGGGGAAAGTAGGCCATCTTAAATAGGATGCTCGTGGCTTCCAATGTCCAATAATAAAATAGCAACTTCCTGATGGCCATACAGCCTGGTTTCTCTGGCCATCGATGGTGGCGCTGACTGATAGGCCTATCTATGGTACATTAGGCCTGTGCCCCTCGCCCTCATGCCAGCGAACCGTTGTTGCCATTTGGCTTGTTGTTGTTTTTTTTTGCCCAGCTTTAAGTTTCCCTCTCATTCTTCGCTCGCTCTCTCGCACGCTTTGGTGAGGTAGCTAGCGGGGAAACCAGGGAATTTTCCTTTCCCCAACTCGTACATGTACCACACGCTTTCATCGCGCAATAACTAAGGGATGCCCAAAGTGAGAAAATCGTGAAAAACGCGCCGATTGTCGAAATCCTTCGTTGAAATCAACACGCGCGGCCTCCGTGTTGACAGTCAAAACGCAAAACTGCGCATGCGCGCATTTTCCATGGCAATGACCTAATTACGGATCCGCAACTCATCTATAGGACCATCTGGCGCTTTGCTGGTCCATGTTGTGATCTGCGGATTGACTTAATGTGGAAGAGGGAGCATAATGTTCGACTATCCCGAGAGGATCGTATGCTGGTTTCAAATCAACCGAAGTTGAACAAAAAGATGGTTTTACCCATTCACTATTCTCATCGGAAGAACCCGCAGTAATTGGCAAACTGACAAGCGATCACAAATGATAAAAGAAATACTCAGTATATCCCATTGAAAAATCGATTAACGTTTATCAAACGTAAACAATTCCGGAATTGCCCGGACGTTTATTGCAGGCTGATCGACATTATAACACATCGACAGCAATCGTGGAAAATTTCAAAATATTGTGCTATGTTGTTGACCATGTCACGAAAATGCGCTTGTAATGAAATGTATGTAAGAGCTCGTGATGGGGCGGCCCGTAACCATGACCAGCAGTAGTCTCTATTCCCTTGGCGAATAGTTTTCAAAGCTCCTAGCAACCGGAGTCCTCCTAGAGCTTTGGACTTCGTGATGGAAAATTACGCAGATTTCATCTGGCAAATACATGTAACTAACCTATACTAGGCTTATCAAGATTCAAATAGAAGAGAAAAAGATGTTTGTCCCTACTTTATTCTCGTCATTTTTTATGCGCAGCGAGGTATATTGTAAAGAAACCCGGAAAAAATGACGTTTTAGGCCCTACCTGTATTTTTTTCTTCTGGTCATTTTTGTTATTTGAGAACTCATCAACTTCCACGGGGCCAAGAAAATGTCGAAAAATTGCAAGCAGACTAGAGTGTTTACNTGTTGCCAAGACCAACGCAGACTCCTAACATACTCAGGAAAAACTCCACATGGCGATCCCAGTGCTCTTTCTCAACGGGTTTTCCATCCTGTACCTCGTTTATTCCTGGTAGAATTTGACCATTTTCTTCCTTGTGCTGAACTTCTTGAGCTCCATTTCGCCTTTTTGACTTGAACGGACCCCGCAACCAACTCAGTGATACGGGCATTTTCTGTAACGATCCAAAAATACGGCGATTTCCAATGGGAGCAAGTGAATTTTACGTGTATTCAGTAATCCGCGCGAAATTGGAATGAAAAGTGCCAGATGAATGGGTCTAAAAACACTGAATGAGGTATCAAGCGACTGACAGTGAATAGCGTCTGCCACATCGACTTCGAGATGCATGAATAACTATCTGAGAAAAAAGTACATATTGCGCGATGATTTGAATAACAAAAGATATATACATGTACGCTGATTGGGTGCACTTCTATTTCAGTCTGTGTCAATAGGCCTATAAAAGAAGAATCCCTGGCTTATAGGTCAAATCATGAGAGCGAAGCGTGCATTCCACTCCCCTATGATAAAAAGTAAACCATCGACAGATAAAAAGTGTAAACGTTTGCTAGTAATGAAAATGGTTGGCAGGGTGCCTGCACTCGTCATGTGATGTCATTATCATCAGCCAGGCATTAATCAAGCATATGAGATACTCGCAAAAGGACTTTTTAATTTCATGCTGCTGCTTGTTAATGGAATGTAGGCCTATGGAGTCACCGTGGCCCAACATCGGGGGAGCTTGATGAAGCTGAATAGGCCCATGGTCAGATTATGCACGAACAATAAACATGGCGTGACGTCGTTTTGTTTTACATTTTCCCTTGGCATCAGATGCAGGTATGTTTTAGTTGCAATACCTGATCTAAGCGTACGGTGGCCCATAGAGCTCATTGATGAAAAATATTTACATTTGCAATTTTTTTTCAATTCGATAATTTTTTTCTTGGGGTTTGTAAAATTTTCAGAAGATCCCACCGCGGTGATAATATTTCCACCGCGGTGATAATATTCCCACCGCGGTGATAATATTACCACCGCGGTGAAAATGATTTCCACCGCGGTGGGAATGTTTCCACCGCGGTGGAAACGTCTTCACCGCGG